>JAJTWQ010000516.1:0-78256 GCA_029007595.1 Solanum commersonii
AAAATATATCACCACAGAGAGGACCATTACGAGTATAGGGTTATATTACCTCTAGAAGACTAGAACTACTGTTATATATGCTGGAATGACGAGTGTACATCCATGTCTATTTACATTGATACAGAGAATGTTGATTACTCATTTGTGCACTTTCTTAATTTGATGATAGACGTGTTAAACATGTTAATGTTTCTCTTGACTAGTTCTTTGCATCATGTTTACTGGAATTGGCTTCTCTTCTTGAAGTGAGAATATAGGAGGTGGTGTCTCGCATTCCTTATTCCTCACAGAATCAGGATAATAATTCCATCTTGGATTGTATGTGCAGCCTTTTGAATCATCAGACGTATATGCACATTGCTGCGGAGTGAGTCATGTAGAACTGGTAAGCTTCCTGGACATGTCTCTCAAGTCCAAGATAATTCTAGGAAGAAAACATATGTATGTCTGCTCTACAATAGCTGCATGCTATTGGGCCTGAAGGCTAAACTGAATGTGCACCTGTGAACATGTAACTGGGGAGAGTTGCATCATGACTCTCACCTATGTGTGCACTCCACGATGCCAACTCCGTGGTAGAGCATCGATGAATGTAAGGCTAAGACTGCTAGTTAGTCCCTGAAACTAGCCACTGTATGGTGGCAAAAGCTGGTCATAGTCAATGAACCTGCATGTGTGGTTCTGGGATGATGTCAAGGTCGCTGGTTGAAGTGATCATCCACTCACTGAATGCAATACACATGATACAACCACACAGGTGTGGAGTCAGGTCGGGCTGGATCCCCTTTCAGAAAATTACATTATTTATACGTGGTTGAATCCCATTGACTTCTTTTCATGGCTTACTTCTTCATATTTTGATCCTTTTAGTGAAAGTTCTGACCTACCATTGCAACAACAATGCTAAATTGTAAAAGTGAAAAAGAAAAATGAAGAGATTTTAAAAAAACTTACTACTCTCTCTATTCACTTTTATTTGTTTACAATTTCCAAAATAGATTTTCATTTTTACTTTCGTTACTTTTAACATATTAAAAAAGGAAGACAATGCTTATTCTATTTTATCCTTAACATTAGTTATTTATTTTCAAATCATTTTCAAGGCTTAACATTATATATCAATTAATATTAATATGAGTAGCGTGATAAAATATTGCATTAATCATTATGTCTTAAAAGGGGTGGCAAAGTTAGACAAGTAGTAAAAGTGCAACGGGAGTAAATAGAAATAATATGATTAAGCACCCATTACAAACTAGACTGCTAGCTGGTGGAAAAAGTATTAATGATGAAATAAATAAAAATATTTTTAATTTTCTGCAAACTTCTATGTCAACAATTTTTTTTTAAAAAAAAAATCGAAAATTTATTATTGGAAAAAACAAGTTATGTGTAAATATTGAGCATAGAAACTGCTATAAATAATCCTTTATGCTTGTATAGGGTTGTTGTTGTGGCTGTTTTTTAGCTGAAAATTGAGCATCTAATATCAATATGTAATATTTTTATGTAGGCATTAAGTAATATTTTTCATGACTTTATTTATTTTTTAATTAGAAAAAAATATGGTTGAAAAAAGATAAAAAAAATGAAATTCTTTTTTTTTTTAGTAATACTCGCCATAGAGAGGTGTCACTTCATTTATTCTATGCGTATCAAATGCTAATTTTCAATCTTCATCGTGTACGTTTAAATTATTTCCAAACCAAGTAAATTTATATAAAAAAAAAAGTTACAAAGTTAACGCAATTTAAATGCAAATTTTCATTCTTAATTATATACGTTTAAATTATTTTCAAAATAGGTAAATTTGTAAAAAAGTTAAAAGTGAATGCAAAATGCAAATTTTCTATCTTAATCGTATACGTCTAAATTATTTCCAAAACAGGTAAACTTGTAAAAAAGTTTACAAACAATTTAAATGGTGATCTCAAAAGCATATAGTATATATATTTATTAACAACGTCAACACATTAACTACCACAAATATAAGGAACAAAGTTTCTCCATATCCTTATCCAATCACCAAACTAATTTTACACCAATGGCCTTATACATAATTTTTCCTTCCTCTTTGTTCATTGACATTGTTAATTAATTAGCCATGAAAATCCTAATCATATTCATAATATCAACAATGTTGTCCACTAATTGCCAAGCAATTACTACTAATCTCAACCCTCTAATCTTGATACCAGGAGCTGGTGGAAACCAATTAGAAGCAAGATTAACTTCAAAGTACAAGTCTACAAGCTTATTGTGCAACAAATTGTATCCATTAAATAAAGATAGTGAAGGTTGGTTTAGGATATGGTTTGATCCAAGTATACTTTTGTCACCCTTCACAAAGTGTTTTAATCAAAGGATGAAGCTTTATTATCAAACACAATTAGATGATTATTATAATAATCCTGGTGTTGAGACTAGGATTACACATTTTGGTTCAACTAAATCCCTTCTTTATCTTCATCCTTATCTACAGTAAGTTAATTGATTCCTACCTATTTATTTATGAGCTAATTACATTGTGTTTTGAGGTTTTCTTGATACTCCCTCCATTTCGTATACTAAAAATATACTTGTTGTTTGGTGTGAGGTATAAGGTATAATAATTCTAGAATAAAATGCAGAATTACTGTATCCTGCATTTGGTTTGAGGTATTAGATAGTCGTTGAATTATTTATCCCATCATAGTTATCATAGTGATGAGACAAGTTATCCAATATACATGGTGGAATAACTTATTTTGGAATAATTAATCCCACTAAAAAAAGAAAAACAGGATAATCATATTGAAATGAAAGGAGCAACTACATAAAATAGTAGTAGTCAAATTTAGCGTTCCAAAGCATCATTAGTAAAATACACTTCCAATTAAAGTTTTCTTAAAGAGTGCGTCAAGTCAACAAGGCTAAGTAATATGAAACATAGGGAGTTATATATTGAGTGTTTTGGTCATTCGTTATTATTAGTGTTGGAAATGCCCTGAGTTGATCAAAATGCTAATATCATACGTTACCAGTATGGCGTTATATGATAACGCCATACTGGTAACGTATGATTCAAGAATTTCGATTCTGTGTCAACCAATAACTCATGAAATTCCTTGTAGTAACTCTTTTTTTAAACATGTTTAGGAAAATTACAGCATATATGGAGCCACTTGTGAAGGCTTTGGAAGAAGTAGGCTATAGAGATGGTGAAAATCTGTTTGGAGCACCATACGATTTTCGTTATGGTTTAGCTGCAGACGGTCATCCAAGTCATGTTGGTTCGAAATTTCTCGAGGACTTGAAAGAACTAATAGAAAGTGCAAGCAATTCAAATGAAGGTAAACCTGTTATTCTTGTTTCTCACAGCTTAGGAGGTTTATATGTCCAGCAACTACTCGTTCGGAATCCAAAATCCTGGAGTCAAAAATACATCAAACACTTTATAGCATTGGCCACACCATGGGGAGGAACAGTTATGCAAATGCTCACTTTTGCTTCTGGTAACACACTTGGTGTGCCTTCAGTTAATCCATTACTCGTAAGGGAAGAACAGAGGAGTTCTGAAAGTAATATGTGGATTTTGCCTTCTCCGAAAGTGTTTAACACTAAATCACCACTTGTTGTTACCACTAATGTTACATACTCAGCTCATGACATCCCGGAATTCCTTAAGGATATCGGGTTTCCTGAAGGGTTTTGCCTTATACATCGCGTATTTTGCCCTTGGTTGACAATTTGGTAACTAGTACTGATCAAGTGCCTATCACTTGTGTAATTGGTTGTGGGGTTAAAACTCCCGAGGCGTTGTTGTATGCAGATGGGGATTTTGATAAGTTGCCTGAGATTGTGTATGGGGATGGAGATGGGACTGTTAATATGGTAAGCTTGTTGAGTTTTGAATCAAATAAGAGTACTTATCAACATCTTAAAGTCATCAAGATACAAGGAGTTTCACATACAGGTATACTAAAAAGATGAAATTGCACTTGAGAAAATAGTAGAAGAGATTTCTTGTATTAACTCTGATATTTCACTAGTTTCAAAAGCTTGATCACGATTCGTGATGCTTCTTGTTTGTTCTTCCCTTTTTGTTCATATTCGTATTCGTAATATGCTTTTACCAGTGATGCAATGGGCATGATGTTCATTCTGTACTAACTTGTGAACATATGAATGTACATGTATCTACCATGTGTGCAGAAGATGACATAAAAATGTTGTATTGTTTGGCTGGTATTTTTTCATGTAAGGCTCGTCTTTTGTTGATCTTCGCGGTGTCTATGATAGTCAAATATTATAAGAAAGACACCCTAACTGAGCTGATTTCAATCAACTAGTTGTTTGAAGTCTCCCTACAATCAGATGTTTGGATGGTGAGCTATACTCCATGAAAATTTTCACCAAGGGATTCCTAAATATAAATAAAGTGCAGAAACGAAGAAGCCAAGAGAATTCAATATCTCCTATATATGCATCTAGTGCGATCAACACTAATTGCATTCGGAAACAAAGCTTTTAACATATTCACATTGGCCTCAATTGGAGTAAAACTAAAGTTTTATGGCTTATTGAGACTAATGCATATAATTAACGGAGGTGACATATTTTAAGTCGTTAACTTATTTATGTGATGAACGTTTGAGAACACACAAAAAACTTTTCAAGCATTTGAGTCAAAAGACTGTCTAATAGGAACAGTTCATCATGTGTTCAGGTGCTCAATATGAACATATTGTAGTTCGAGTGTCTAAATAAACTATATACTGACAAATTTAAGGAGCTTTCGATGCTACTCTTTTATTCATTGAAATAACAGGCTGCAACTTATAAACTATATTGGAAACTAGGAAAACATATAAAAATGCAATGTAATTTTTCAACTAATTATGGTCTCCTCCATGACATTCTGAAGCTGTCCTCTGTCCATGACATAGCTGCAATCCCTTCGGACAAATGAGACAGTTATGTTCAAAACTTCCCTGAACCCCTTCTAAAGTCCTGTTGAGCTCTCGAGGCACCGATCCCTCCAGGTTATTATATTCCAAGTTGAGACTTCTCCATGAAAATCCGAGTCTTGACCAATACTCTGATGGAATCTCACCTGAAAACAGGTTATGTCCAAGGTTTATTTCTGTTAAGTTTGGGTAAGTAACCAAGTTCACAGGCAAATGACCATGTAGACGATTAGCATGTACGTCTAACGTGTGTAGCTGTGATTTTTTATCAGAGAATTCTACCACCTCAAACACTGTGAAACGGTTTACTGAAACGTTTATGTGACTTAATTCAGGTAACATGAAGATCCCTTTGTTTATTCCTCCTGAAAATCTGTTATCACTAAGGTCTAATGTGCTTAAATGTCTAAGTTTATGCACTGGGGTAATGTGTCCTGATAACAAGTTGTGGCTTAGTGATAGTGTTTTGATCTTCAATGGGAATTGTGGTAAATTCCCATAAATTTGGTTATTTGAAATGTCAAATGAAGAGAGTTGCCATAATCCGTTGAGTTGAGGAATTTTTCCAGTGAATTCATTGTTAGACAGGTCTAATCGCGTTAAACTTCTAAGTG
Organism: Solanum commersonii; assembly: GCA_029007595.1. Taxonomy (NCBI): domain Eukaryota; kingdom Viridiplantae; phylum Streptophyta; class Magnoliopsida; order Solanales; family Solanaceae; genus Solanum; species Solanum commersonii. The sequence goes on from JAJTWQ010000516.1 coordinate 5,564, forward strand.
ATGTAATCGAGGAAGGGATTGAGCCAGATAGCCTGTTATTCGAGACATCAAGAGTTTCAAGTTTTGTAAGGACACCAATGTCATCAACAAGACTACCTGAGAAAAAATTCTCATAAAGTTGAAGACTTGTGAGTTTACTCAAATTAGTAATACTCTCTGGCACTGGTCCTCTGAACTTGTTCCTGCCTAGATTGAGAGAAACAAGTTCTGTTAAGTTCCCGATAGACGATGTCAAGAACCCCTCTAGTCCATCACCTTCTAGATCAATCTCAATTATCCGGCTCGTTGCGTTAGTATCTACCTGATCAGGAACTGTGCAAAGAATGCCTAAGAAACTTGCACCAGTTGTCTCACAAGGGTCTAAGTTGAAATCCCAACTACTAAGGAAGGAATCCCGGGGTATTGTAAAAGGGTCTATCGACGTCTTGATGGCTACTAGAACTTGAATATCAGATTGTGAAGTTGTTGCATTGACATAAGGTGAAAGTGTGTATATGAAACTTATGTACAAGAAGGTAAAGAAAATGGAGTTAACTAATCTGGTCATTTTTTTTGTTTAGAGATCTTTTTGAGTGATTTGAACGTATCTTGTTAAAGGTCCTTTATATGAAGTTGTGAATTTTTTTAGGTAAGTCATGGAAAAAGTGTACATTTTTTTTGTTTAGTGACATGCAAAATGGATTCTTGGAATTAGGTGACAGTAAGTTAGAAAGTGGTTTACTAGTCCTGTGTAAGTTGATCATTGTTAAGTTGTGAAAAATTAAAGTATTGAAAGAGAACTAGGTGTCTATCGAGTGTTGTTTCTTAGCTTAATAAACGTATATATCAAAAATCATGAGGTCGTTACATAATGTCACACACCAACAATTTAATTAATAATCCTACAAGAAAAGTAGGATAAAGGGTAAATGAAAGTATAATCATTAAATAATAAATAAAAACAAAATAAGAAGAAAAATATTAGGATAACAACACGATCACATCAAATCAGTTGTTACACAAAATGAGACTTTTTCATTGTTATGTAACGATGGATTTAAATGATACGATACAATAAAATTAAGTAACAATCAAAATAAACATTATATTTAAACTAACAATACAATAAAACGGATAACAACCATTTTCCAAACTAGGTGGTACTAGCTAGCTCTAAATAAACGTTTATATATTTTTGATGTATTGATATCTAGGGATGTCAATCCTTCTTGAATTTCTTTTTAATAAGGAAAATAAGTGTTACCTTCTCAACAATGTGTTTTCCTCTTTTATTTACTTTAGTACTTGCTTTCGTATGTTCTCCATTACTTGTGTGGATAAGCCCTATATTATAGAGTATATAACTTCGATCATAGGGATCAATTTCTAGTCGCATAGCTTCATAATAATTCTGCAAAGCTTCCGTGTAATGTTCTTTCGGATTGAGCCGACATCCGCTACGGTCGTCATTCAATTGAAAGAATCTGCTTTTGAACCGTACGTGAGATTTTCACCTCATACGGCTCCTCCCTTATGTGCATAATGAGAATAATACATAGAATCAAAAAAGATTCAACGATGAAAATATTCTCATTATGAACTCGCCAGGCTAGTGATTCCTTCCCGCATTCGCGCCCTGAAGCACACACTATAATAAGAGGTAAATTTTGATTGGCGCGTGTTCAATCAAACGGGTGATTTTCTCCGACTACGGATCCCATACTACCCCCCATAAATCGTTCTTTTTAGTTGTCATAGTTTTTTTCTTTAGAGTCAAATAATATAAATTTTGATTAATATTTTAAAATGTATTTTTTCATCATAATAATATGAAAAAGTTGCAATGTACATATTTTGAATATCTAAAATTTTGTTTTAAAATATCAAATTGATATAATCTAATTTAACTTTGAAAATTAATCAAATTGACTCTAACAATACAACATGACAGCTAAAACGGCACGAAGAGGGTGATTTCTAGAATAGGGAGCAATTTGACTCATTCTTGAAAATGTATTTTCCCTATTATATTTATGTTAGATTTTACGAATTGAAGACAATCAGATTTTTTATTTTATTTTTTTGGAAAAATTATTTTCCTATTTGATTTACCTTAAAAAATTAAGGAATATATATTTTACCTTTTTTATTTACGAAAGGAACTTTGGAAACAATTTTTATTTTAAAGAATAATTCTTTTTTTGTTAAGTACCAAAGTACATTCTAGTTTCATGGAGGAAGTTAGATTCCTCCTTGAAAATTTATTTTCCTTTGTATTTACTATTTAGTTAGGAATTTTAGGATTTTTTTTTTTAAAAAAAAGTATTAAACATAATTTAATTTCTTCTAGAAAAGGTAGTATATTTTAGGGATACATATTATTTTACTTAATTTTCTTCGTTAGAAATTTACGCCTTTTCTTTTATTTCTCCTAAAATCCTACTTATAAATACACCATTACATGTGTAACAAAAAAAAAAAAAAAAGGCAGTTGGGAGCAACATCCACTAAAGGGAATAATTTTCTTCATGGAAAATTATCTTGTGATAGGTTCGACAATTTATATTCTTTTTAAAATTCTATCACACTAATTGTGGCATGGCTAGGGTTTAACCATAGTGAAATATTCTAAATATTCTACAAGGTTTTGATTTAGGTCAAGTGAGTTCTTAACGATTGATAATTCAAGTCGTGATCGAAAATTGATATGAAAATTTCAATCTATTGGTACAATTATTTTTTATAATCGCAGAACTTTAGTAATTCTTGTTCCTCTTTCAACATGTTGATTATATATGGATTTTTTTTTAACATATACTATTAATGAAATTTCAAAGATTCATGTGTATGTTTTCAGGTAATTAAAAATGGTTTGGTGCAATTATTTGTGCGATTATTGTGCAAGACTTATTCGACCCTATTGTTATGGTGACTTAGTGTAAGTTAGCTTTATTTTCTTGATTTTTAATGAATTTTTACTTAAATTTTGATTAATTCTAAATGATTTTTTTACCTTGACATTGTAGATGTTGTAATTTGTGTGGAAAAGTCCTTGATGAAGACAATTTTGGCAAAACTATGGTACGACATAAGGTTTGTATTTTTACGAAAACTATTGGTTCGATTGATTTTATGATGTTTATTTCGTTTTAAAAACCCTATTTATTGATGTTGTTTGTTTAGATAAAATTGTGAAAACGAAGATTTTCGAATTATAATTTTTAATAAAAAGATATCTCCTTATCATCCCCAAATCTTGCTAACTCTATTAAATCGAAAAATTATGATGTTATCTCATATAAACTTCTCAATAGTTTCACGTATATATTACAACAAGGAAAATAAGCATAAATAATAGCTATCTAGTAAAGTTATTTTCTTTGTTTTAATTACAATAATATTCTTGGGCATGCAGAATAAGGAAGTTGATCCCTCAATAGAAAAAACCTACGAAGAAACGATTGAGAAAGACATAAAGTATGGAGAGGATACAACTTACACAGAGATAGAAGAAAAATATGAGTAAGATCCACTTTTTCATTAAGATCAATGAATTATAAAAACATATTTTTATGAGTTAATTTTACTTTTGATTCGATTATCAATTATTTTTAAGAATCTCAATGGTATGTTTGCTTTGAATTTAATTTAGGTAATTCAAGAAGAGTGTGGTGCAATCATTGTGTGCAGTCAATAAGTGAACCCCACTATTTTGTTAACAAAATGTGAGCTTTACTCATCCAATGCTGCTTTTTTTCTTTATGTATTTTATTTTCTCCCTTCAATTTAAAAAATTAAAAAATAATTTATCGTTTAATTCCTAATTTACTCTCATTATTTATGATTTATTCTAAATGCTTCTTTCTTTCCTTCCCTTCACATTCTAGATGTTGTTCCAACTGTGGGGAAAGTCCTTGAAGATAATATTCATTTTATCCCACGATAGGTTTGTTCTTTAATCTTCCTTAATTTATTTATTTTCAAATTATATATATATATATATATATATATATATATATATGAAATCATCAACAAGGTAAGGTCATGTTGTTTCACTTCCATCAACATTAACAGCCAGCCCTTTCAATCCATCAAGATTGTCTTCCCGTTTCCTTTAGAAATAGCAAACATAATAGACATAATAAGACACTACAACTATAGTTTCGATAATTGGGCTCCATAGTTATAGTTTTGTTTTGCTATGGAGGTAGTTTGTATATTTTTCCCGTTTGTATATTTTGTTTGCGAATATATAAACATGGTTAGTATATACAAATTCTATATTTATACATTTATGAATTTTTCAAAAGTTTGTTTGTATATTTTGTTTGCCAATATACAAACATTTTAATTTATTGTTATTTTTTCATAAATCATGAACAAATAGCTAGGTTAAGTATATGCAAAATTTTGAATTTATACTATTAGGATCCGAATTATTCAAATTAGGCGAATTATACAAATTATAAAAATCAGGCAAATAACAAGAATTGGGAAAATTGTACCCGCGATATACAATTTTCTTAAAATGTAGCTATAGTACTTTATATAAACTAAATGTTTGCGATTCTGCATAACTTTCCTAACTTTTACCTAGCCATCGATTAATTCATCTTTTAATAAGATCTAGGAATGGTTGAGTATACACGGACGTTAGCAAATAAAAAGATCTAGGCATATTAATCTTTTTGAGACAAAACAAAAATAAAAGAGGCCACATAAATTGAGACGGTAAAAGTATTTGTTACAGTAGTTGGTTTCACAGTAGGTCAATGCATCTAATTTTACGAGGAAAAAAAGAGAGTTTAAAATTTGAAAGAAAAAAACACTAAGATAATTTTTGCTATGATTAGAAAGGGAAAAGGGTCTGAAAAATACTTCAACTTTGGCCGAAATTATTGTTACAATATCAAACTTTGGATATGATTTTTTACCCCCTGTACTATTTAATAGTGTATTTTAAAGGTATATATATGTGCCTACGTGGACATCATAAATATTGCATCATTTTAAATAGTAATGTGTCACGTAAGCATATATATATACCTTTAAAATACACTATTAAATAGTGCAGAGAGTAAAAGGTACAGTTTGGTATTGTAACAACAATTTCGGCCAAAGTTAAAATATTTTTTAGACCCTTTTCCCGATTAGAAATAGAGGAAATAATAATTAGATTTACCCATATATATTATTCTCCACATAATCAACATAGTCTAACTAAGAAAACATAACATAGAAGCAATTATATATGGTTTGAGAAGCATAGCCTAAATTTGCAGCACCAGAAATAAACTTTTTTTTAAAAAAAAATTAATTAAATAATTGTTGGTAATATAAAAATGGTCGATTTTCTTGTTGTTAATAGTGTAGTATTTTCAATTTCTCACTTACATAACGTATTTACGATTGAATTTCTTAAAAATACAGGTGAAATTCCCAAATCCAAAATAAAGTGGAAATATCATTATGTACGTGATGAAAATTAATTCCGAAAGAGAGGAAATTTATGGAAAAAAATAGCTGAAAATACGACGAGGATGCGTATCGCGGAAGGTTGGAGAATGTGACTATGATATTGATCCATTTTATGATTATAGTGACAATTGAAATAAACTATGCACTACTTGTGATCAATTGAGATAATTGCAACAAGTTGAGATATTTGTAATTTGATATCAATTATCTCCCACATATGTTTGTTATGGTGTTACCAAAGGGATACTTTTTTAAGGAAATCAATAAATTGCTTCTAGTTGTTTTTATAAGGTTAAAGCATTAAAGGGATACATTTATTAAGGAAATTTTGATTTGATATAAATATTTGAATGTAAATATTTTTTTTACAAGTTTATTTTATTTGAAAATTGTGTTTGATTTACATATATAATTTTTCTTAAAATTTTAGTCTTGTATGTATGATAATTGGACTTTTTTTTTTCCTTTTGTTCTTCCAATTTCAACAATTCAATATTCAAATATATTTTAAATAAACTCAAATTTGAAATATAAATTTCACATGTCATAAAGAACAACCTTCAATCATAACTTTGTCAAAAATAACAACGAATATAATAAACTCATTTAACAATTTTTTTTTTTTATCCATGCGTTGTGCGAATATTTTAAAATATAATAATGATTTAAGTTAAATTTATAACTTTATTTTTTGTATTGTTTACTTATCCCAATTTAGAATGTTATTGTTCCTCTTTTATTGGGAGGTTGTCATAACTTAACAAATATGTAATTTATTTCATCAAGAATTGATTAAAATAAGATTTATTTGAATTCATTTTTTTTAATTGTGGATAACTTATATCGATCTAACCATAGGATTATATTTTTTTTCAAGGTATGCATATTTGTGGCATATAAATCGATATCGATATAAACCGTATTCATGAAAAGTCATATTTTCGTATATTATTTATTTATTATATTCAAAAATCATATTTTATTATATTATTTATTTATCGTATTGGTGTTGTCATATGAAATTTTTTATCTCTCCTATTATGTGTAGTTTATTGTAAAAAGTTTTAGTAAGTATAGTTTAATGAATTTATTAGCTCTCATTTTTTGTGGTGTATCATATGTAGTATTTCCTAGCACAAAACTACAAAGGCATAAACTTTGTTATTCTAAATTTCATTCGGCATATACCACTAAAATATTTTTTTTTAAAATACCCCTATCATGGAGATCATGTAAAAATACTATGCCACTATTGCATGATTATGTATGTTTCATTTAATAACGTAGAGTATAAAATAATATATACAATTAAATATGTATAAATTATAGGAACCACATATTATAAGTACTAAAAACATCCTATCCCTTCTAGTTTTCTATTTACCAAAAATCCCTTAAAAATGATGTTTGCGGGATACATAGCGTTGTGCACGGGATACATTAGGTTTGATACATTCCACATAGCGGGATACATAGCGTTGTGCATGGGATACATGTGAGATACATAGCATTGTGCACGGGATACATAGCGTTTGATACATTCCACATGGCGGGATACATAGCGTTGTGCACGGGATACATAGGTAAATAAGGGATTTTTGAAATTTTTGAAATAAGTAGGGATAAATGGATATTAAGGTAAGTAAAGGAGTATAGTTAAGTAATTTGTCCATTAAATATTACCTTAATAACTCTTCCCTATGCCTCCAAAAAACAACAATATAAGCAATGAAATAATAGTATATAGAACATAATGAAATTTTTTTTGTTTACTTTACCTTGGAAGCCTCGTCTAATAAAGATAATATAATTTCATTTCCTTAATAAGATTTTTTTTTTTTTAAAACTTAACTATGTAAAAAATTCCATTAAGAAAACAAAGGAGGACATGCACAACATTTTCGAAATGGAAGTGTGGTATTCATTTTTATAATATTCTTATACTTAGGGGGGAGGGGGGTTGAAAGTGACATGTGTGGTCTAGTTCCTCCAATTTTTCATCATAAGTTTCTTATTCCTTGATCATAAAAAATAATATTTCATATAAACAATTAAGAAACAGGACATATAAACATACAGTACACAATTAATTACAGTGCAATTAAATATTATTAATATTACAATCCTAAATACATCCATATACAAATTTGAAACTATTAATATTGTATTTTATAATGCAAAGTAATTAATTCATGAACCAATTTTAATCTAAATGTACAAACATAAATAACAAAATAACATAATAAGTACGAAACAATCACTTGAAGTTATATCTCTCAATTACAATTACAATTTTATTTTCCTCATTGAATTTCAAGATGAGAAACTGTGTTTAATTTTTTATTTTTTTTTAAAAGCAGGAAGAAAGTAATATGTTCTAACCAAACTGCATTTTTAAAAATTATGACATTGTACGTGTAAATTATTTTGTGCAATTGAGGTGCACAAAGGCTATAATAACATCAATAACATATCCAATAAAATTTCACAAAGGATACATCGATCAAGTACCAAACCTATGAATTTTTAACTAATTACAGTACGATAAAATTTGCTTCAAACCTATTGAGTATATAGGAGCAAAACATGTTCAAATAAATAGAGAAGAAAACTTCTTCTACACAACTATATGATATGAAAAAGAATAATACAAAGTGATTTTCTCTTACCATTGCGATCAAACAGAAAGACATCCACAAAATTGAGAAGTTTTTTAGCGTTCTCAATGACTGAGCACTTGATTTTGAGATTTTTTCATTCTTTTTTTTAAAAAAAAAATTGATAAAAAAACAATTAAAAAATAAATCTAATTATCACTAATGCAAAATCAATCACTAAATAAAGATTCTTATACTTCTCAAATAAAAAGCAAAATACTAATTGATATCAATGAGTAAAAAAGAGATTAAGAATATCAAGAGTAGAGAAAGGGTAGGAAAAAAAAAACTGTCCATGCGTGAGAGAATTAGGGAAGTGGGAGAGTTGTGGTGATTTTATAATTGTCTTCTTTATTTTTTAAATTTATTTTATTGTATTACTTTGAGAAACAGTTTTTTTTAGTGTATTATCGTATCTAAACATGATAATATTTTTAGTTAGTAACTCAATATTTATATTCAAGTTTTATTCAAATAAAGATTATTTAAGTTTTTAATTTTAAAATAGATTATACAAATTATAATTTTAAATTTTTTATTCTTATAGAGATTTTAAATTTTTTGAATTTTAAAAATGGTTATATTACTCAGTTTATATAGGGATAGTTATTCATCTTTTTCAAAAAAATTATAAATTTGAATTTTAAATTAATTCCTCTCATAATTATTATATATTTACCTAAGAATATGTATTATTCATATTCATAATTTAATAATACAATTAATTCATGTAAATTTTAAATAAAGTAAAATATTTAGTTTTTGTATTTTTGTAAAGTTTTAATTTTAATTCAAATGTATTTCAATTTAAATAGGAGTTTAATGAGAAGTTTTAAAACTGTCTATTTAGTTATGTTTTATCGGAAATAAAGATTAATTCGTTTTTTGAAAATTTTAACTTTTTTTTTTTTATCTTTATATAGATTTTTGAAAATTACCCTATTTTCCCTATGAATCCATGGTTTTTAACAATATTTTTTAATGGTAATTATTTTTTTTATAAACAGTTTTTAAGTTTATTTTTAATAAATTTAAAAAATGAATGGAAAGAAAACCTACCCCATTTTCACCACTAATCCACCGTTTTAAAGTTTTTTTACAATAAATTTTTAAAGTTTTTCTTAATGGTAATTAAGTTTATATGGCATGTGTATTTTTATTTTAAATTTTGAATTTAGAATATTTAATTAGTTATATAATATTTAATTATTTATAATTTAAACTTCTGAAAATTTGTAATGTTGCCATGTATCATTTTTTCTTCTCCTATTATATATAGATAGATAATATATATAGATAGATTTTTATATTTATATGATTTTGGACATCTATATTAAAATCATGTGTCTAAATTATCTGATACAATTGATGTGCATAAATATGCCAATTGCAACAACCATAACAACATAAATTTGCCTCAATAAATAGAAACTTCTAAATTTTTACCTTATTACTATTCGATGAAATTTGCTTCAAACATGTTCAAATAGAAAAAGAAGAAAAAATCTTATACGAAACTACATGATATGAAAAGTAATAATACAAAGTGATTTTTCTCTTACCATCGCAATCAAAGAGAAAGAATTTGAAAAGTTCTTTAGCGTTCTCAACAAAAAATGGCTGAGCACTTGATTTTGAGATTTTCCCTATCATTCTTTACCTTTGATAAAATCAGATAAAAAATAAATCAAGTTAATACAAAATACAAAATACAAAATCAATCACTAATTGCCAATTCTTGAATTTTTCAAATAAAAAACAAAATACGCATTGAAATCAATGAGTAAAAAGAGTGTAAGCATATTATTGGCGTGGAAACATTGTCTACGAATGAACAAATTGCTTTAAAACGTATATCAGTGGAGAAAGGAAGGAAAAAAAAAACTGCCCTGAGAGGGAATAGGGGAAGTGGGAGAGTTATGGTGATTTTCTAATTGTCTTATATTTTTATTTCTTAACCTTAATTCATTTTATTTTATTTTAATAATTTAAAATTCATTTTTTTCGTTTTGTAACCTCATTACCCTATTTTAAATCTTTTTTTATTATATAATCTTAGTAAATTTCATATTTAATTAGTAGTAACTAATTTGATAAAATATTTTGTATTTGGAAAATTTAAAACTAAAGAAAAAAAATTTAAATGTGACAACAATCTACATAAAAGTATGAAATAAATAATTTTATTCTATAAAAAAATTGCATTATAAAATAAGTCCGATACTTGCTATTAATTTATTTTTATGCTTAAGGAATTAGTGTAAGCAATTTGCATTCTGTTTGCTACAAAGGAGTAGTTGTGGAATATTATCTTAAATATTTAGTATAAAACATTTGATAATTTCCCACAAAAATAGGATCCCTAACGTACTTACCAAAATTTTCAGTTTTCTTTTTTTATTTTTTTATTTCAAAACAGTAAATTTAAAATTCAAATTCAAAGAATAGTAACCAATTTTTAATTTTAGGAAGAAAAAAAGGAATTGCTTTAAAATTATTTCTCGTTTATTTGTAAAAACTTACATCAAAATTATTTTTAAAAATAAAATAAAAATATTTTACTATTTAATGAAATGATTTTTAAAAAATTGAAAATTTATTATTATTATCATCTACATTTTTTTGCTATAAATAAGGAGGTTGTGGAAAGATATATATATAAACCTATCTTAACATATTTTAACATTTTTTACTTTTTTGTTGGGAAAATGTATAAGTACCCCCTCAGCCTATGCCCAAAATTCTTGAGACACACCTAACCTTTATTAAGGTCCTATTACCCCCCCCCCCCCCCCCAAATTTTTAATTAATTTTCTACCCCTTTTCGGCCTACGTGGCACAATCTTTGAAAAAATTGTCAACACGCGCTGGGCCCACAAGATAGTGCCACGTAGGCCGAAAGGGGTAGAAAATTATATATAAAATAAGTTCGGGGGGTAATAGAACCTTAGTAAAGGTTAGGTGTGTCTCAGGGATATTGGGCATAGGTTGGGGGCTACTTATGCATTTTCCCCTTTTTAGTCCGTTGGGATTTTTTTTATATTTTTGTATTTTAAATAGTTTATATACAATTTATTTATTTATTTATTTTTATTTTATTTTTGTGGTGTTGACATGTGTCTATATTTATTTATTTGATTATTGAATATTAATTATTTAAAATACTGAAAATTTGTGGTGTTGACATGTGTCATTTTTTCTTCTCCTTTTATATATAGATAGAAGATAGGGAAAAGGCATATAAATTACCCCCTAAACTTGTCACGAAAAGTCAGTTACACGCTTAAACTATTGTGACGGCCTATTACACACCTTTACTATTTAAAAATGAATTTAATACCACCCTGAGACGTGTAACACCACTTTCACAACATGTACTGTATTACACTCGCTGCCACATCATCGCCACATCAAATTTTATAATTTCTTATAATCTTTTTTTTTTCTTTTCTTTATTAATTAACTTTCTTTTTGTTAACTCTATTTTACACTAATTAATCTCTAATTAATTATTAAATTCTCTAATAGTTATATCTTTTTTATCACTAAATCCCACCCACTTTATCTCTAATCTCATCGGAGAAATCATTCATTTGAATTTATACAAGAATTTTCTTTGTCTTCTCCGGCAAAGAACAACCAATCCATCACCACCATAAGTCCACCTCCACAACGCCATTTGTTCTTCTTTTTTGACGAACCATCAGCCACCAAACAACCACCACAAAACAGCCACTCAAAATCCAAATCAATCACCAACAAACACCAAACCAGACCCCCTTACCTTATCCCTTTGTGATTTTATTCTTTAGATTTGTTATACAGGTGTGTTGGCAAGCTCAAAGCTTCAGCTATGGCTCCGATGAAGTTCCAACGAGCTCCACACTTTCAGATCTGAATAACCAACAAATAATCACAACCAACAACGCCGCTACTACACTCATGTCATTGTGAATCTTTGAGGTTGTGATGAAAAATAAAAAGTTGTGATGAAAATTAAAGAATGAAGAAGAAGAGGGTAATGGGTGGGGATGGAAGATTTTATTTTTTAATTCTTTTTCTAAAGGGTAATGGGAGGAAAAGGAAGATTTTGATTTTTTTAATTCTTTTTTTAACTTTAATTTTTTCTAACGCGCCAGTTTTTTATTTATTTTTTATTTTTTTGCCACGTCAGTTTTAGGGAATAAATAAATTCACTTTTAAGTAGTAAAGGTGTGTAATAGGTCGTCAAGATAGTTTAAGAATGTAACTGGCTTTTTAGGACAAGTTCAAGAGAGAATCTATGCCTTTTTCCTAGATAGATATTTAGATTTCAGACACATGTTAAAAATGGTTAATATGCATGTTGTGTGCGTCTGATTTTTTATTTTTTTATTTGCTAAGAAATAATAATTTTAATTTTCCATTTTCAACCCCCAAATAACCTCAAATTTAAAATACAAATTTCATTTATCATAAAAAACAAACTTCAATAATTAATTTGTCAAAACAGCAACAAAATCTAACAAACTCAATTAACACCCTTTGAATTTTCATGTATGTTTGTGCTCAGTCATACATGACTAATACACATACATATTAAAATTAACTAAAATTTCAGTCATGTATGTCTAATGCAGAAGCAGAAAAGGCAAAAAAAAAAAAACACACATACATACACACTTTTACCCGGAAAATTACTTAATACTAACTATTGTACAAAATAAAATATAAAACAAATATTAATTAAATAAGGTGACCAAAATAAAACGCTCTATAATTTTTTTACAAAAATTAAAGACCAGCTCATTTAAAGAGTCAAATTGTTGGAGCATAGTGATCGATTTGTATTTCTTAATTTAAAAACTCATTCACTTGACTCTTTTTATGATTATTAATTTGAACAAAATACAATAAGATGAAAACATATTTTGACTTCCTGGTCATAAACATTCAGCATCCTCATAGTCATGAAGTATGGTTCCCCTCACAGTATTAAGATTTTGAGAAAAACATACTAAACCAATAAACGATATCTTAACGGTTTAAGATGTTTATAAATTAATAACCGATAAATTGTATCTATAACTTCAACCGGTACACAACTCTAGCTAAAGCTAGACAAAAAGTGCTGGTTTAATTAGATTGCCCATTTAGTTTTTATTGAACTTGAAGAGCACTGATCCGTTATCCTTCCAAGGCACGGAGAGAGGACTATTCGTTGGTCTGTGAAACCAGCCTCACGCATTCCGCCCCACTCTAGGAGCCAAGCAGCCCAAACTTTGGTTTGGATCACATGGCTCAACTCCGTGCTTGGATAGGGCAGACCAGACATTAGCCCACCAAAGCCCAGCCATCAGGAACAACCCAACATTCCACCACATTGTTGCCCCCACTCGAGTTACAAGCCCACGCTACAAGGCTCGGCGATAGAGGATGTTCTCATCTCCATATCTAAACATAAATAAGCCACTGTTTAAAAACGATGTGGGATAAAGGAGACCTTGTTTGGTGACTCAACATGTAGATTTACCTTTATTTTAATTCTTAAACATGAAAATTGAAAGTTAATTAGGATTTTAAAGTGTTTTCTACTAGTGGACAAAACATAAATAAAATTATTTTCATAGGCATTTATAAATCACAAAAGGTGCTACATAAAAGTGAGATCAATTTTTCAAAGAAAGTTCAAAAGTTTAGTATAACTTCTTCTCATTGACTTTATACCTCTGATTATGTGTTTGGCACAAAGGAAATTATTTTTCACGGAAAATAATTTTCTGAAAAAAATAAGTTATTTTTATACTTATTTCTTATTGTATGCTGTGCAAACAAAACATATTGTCCTAAGAATATCGATATATTATCTAGAGAAATATTATGGACGGTGAAGGGTGGAGGTGGGGATTGGTGGCTTGGTGTGTTGGAGGGTGAGAGGAGAAAATCTACGAAAAATATTACTTTTGGAACACAATTTCCTAACTTGATCCCACTAAGCAAGTTATTTTTTCGATTTTTGATGAACTTGTTTTTCTAACTAATCGACCATGGGAAAATTTATTTCCTTCGTTACCAAACACATCCTTTATTCTTCTCCTTTTGCACGTTATTTCTTTGCTTTGATTATTATTTTCTGGTCAAAATGTTACCATAGAAAAATTCATTTGTAGGAGAAGACATCAAAATTTATAAATCCATCATATTTTTTTCGTCACCTATCATCATCATCGTTTATAAACACTACTCATCGTTCTTAATTTGAATTAGTGTCTGGGAAATGCTCCCAACTATATTAAAAGTTCTTCATTTTTCGAGCTTAAACTAAAACTTTTGATTAAGAATGAATTATAGAGATTTCAATTATTTCACCGTATCTTTCGATACTCAATAGTGTTAGCATTATTCACCAATAGGCCTGAAAATTTACATTTACTGGAACTCTCGTGACAATTGTGCAAAGTGACTAATTAATTATTAATGGGCTATACGTTGATATTGCAAACCCACAAAATTATACTCTTTTTGTTCATTTTTATTTGTTGACTCTTTTAAAAATAGATTTTTATTTTTGTTTGTCACTTTTAACTTATCAAAAAAATATAATTATTTTTTCCATGTTTTATAACTCTTAGCATTCATTACTTATTCCCCAAATTATTTTTCAAGACCTAATATTAAACATCAATTAATAGAAATAGTGTAGTAAAATAGTCATGTCAATTATTCTTTTCTTAATGGGTGTGTCAGATCTAAATGTAAGAAGTAAAAGTGAAATGTTTGGCCATGTTATAAAGTGTTAATTAAGACTTCTTGGTGATTAACCTATTTAGGTTCCTCATAGTCATAAAGGTCTCCAAAAGCCTGTCTTGACTAATCACTGAGTTTTTTTTTTTGCAAACTCTCTTAGTCTTTTGATGAAGTATGTTGAGAGGGTTGCCTTCACAGTTTTAGGAAGTCTATAAATTGATAATCGATTAGTTGAATCAAAAAGTTTGACCAGTATGCAACTCCAGCTAAGTTAGACAAAAAGTGGTGGTCTAATTAGATAGCCCATTAGGTTTTTATTGAACTTGGAAAGCACTGACCCATTATCCTTCCACTGCACAGAGCGGAGACTATTCGTTGCTCTGTGAAACCAGCTCGATTAGTTGAATCAAAAAGTTTGACCAGTATGCAACTCCAGCTAAGTTAGACAAAAAGTGGTGGTCTAATTAGATAGCCCATTAGGTTTTTATTGAACTTGGAAAGCACTGACCCATTATCCTTCCACTGCACAGAGCGGAGACTATTCGTTGCTCTGTGAAACCAGCCTCACGCATTCCACCCCACTCTAGGAGCCAAGCAGCCCAAACTTTGGTTTGGATCACATGGCTCAACTCCATGCTTGGATAGGGCAGACCAGACATTAGCCCACCAAAGCCCAGCCATCAGGAACAACCCAACATTCCACCACATTGTTGCCCCCACTCGAGTTACAAGCCCACGCTACAAGGCTCGGCGATAGAGGATGTTCTCATCTCCATATCTAAACATAAATAAGCCACTGTTTAAAAACGATGTGGGATAAAGAAGACCTTGTTTCATGACATAACGTGTAGCTATACCTTTATTTTAACTTTTATTTTAAACATGCAAATTGAAAGTTATTAAAGTGTTTTATTAATACTAATGGACAAAATATAAAATCAAGTTAGACCCATAAAATTACTTCATGGACATTTATAGATCACAAAAGCTGCTACAAAAGAGTGCTTTCTCAAAAAACACGTGATTTTATACTTATTTTTTAGTGTTTGGTGAAAAATAAAAAAATAAGCGTCTAAAGAATATCTATATATTATCTAGGTAGACATTATGGTTGGTGAAGGGTAGAGGTGGAGATTGGGTGGCTTGGTGTGTTGGAGGGTGAGAGGAAAAATTCAATGAGAAATGTTACTTTTGGAACATATTTTCCCAATTCCATCCCATTAGGCAAGTTATTTTCTTGATTTTTGATACACTTGCTTTTCTAACCAGTTGAATATGAAGATATTGAATTCTTTAGTTACCAAACACATTTGTGATCAATTGAGATTGCAATAATTTTCTATCAAAAAAAAAAGAAGTACTACTAGGTATAATTTTATTTTTGATTAATTGAGAATATCAGACATTATTGATTATCAAGTTCTAAATATAATTTATCAATTTTATTGGGAAGTGAGTGTCGAAAAAAAATATAGTCTGTCACACCCCGAGCCTACACCCTGGGCGAGACCGGCACTCGGAGACCATTCTTTGGTCCCAAGCGAACCCTTGGCCTGGCTTTCTTAACCTAACGGAAACTTAACTCAACAGCTTAACTCAAAGCAATGAAAGGTTATGAAATAACCAACTGATAAACTGGCCAAAAAGGCAACTCAAGTCTCAAAATAGAATATTATATATATATACAGAAGAGAGACTCAAAACTAACTGACTGCTGTCTATGAAGCCTCTAAACATACTAGGATGGATGTTGGGACAGACCCAACAACATCCTAATAAAACAAAAACTCAGAACACAAAATACTTGAGTCCTCCAGAATGCAAGGAGGCTCACCACTGACTCTGGAGTGCTCAACTGGATCAACGACGCGCATGATGCTGATTCGGGGTACCTGAAACTGCATCATAAGACGATGCAGGCCAATTGGCATCAGTACATGGAATGTACGAGTATGCGAGCTGGAAAGCTAAACCACAACACTTAAGCTTGAAAAGAGTAGAAAGGAACTCTTACCTTGGCTCTGTTCGACTCATGAATGACTGAGCTCAAAATATATATAAAGCAATAAAACACATGCAATATATATAAGGCTTGTAAAACAGTATAAACAACTCAGCTCGTTAATGATAAAACAATAACAAAAGCAACTTTACTTATATAAAAGTAATATAACTTTAGTGGGAGATTCTTTAACCGACAACCACCACTATGAGCCCTAGTGATGATACAACGCCTTACCTCGCGTTGCCAAGGACCATCCTATACCTTGCCGTGATATAGGAAGCTTACTTTACCTAATGGATCCACTAGCTTAACTTTCGTGATCATCTAAAAAGTATGATCCGAGAAATCCCATGTTGGCGCATGATTCTTATGGAGAGTTGAGTTATATGGACTCGTGTCTCCAATTCGGTGCTCAATTCTACTCCCAAAATACTTTAGTTCATAAGTGTTTTAAAAACAACTTTCTTTCTTTAGTTGAGATAATTACTCAAAACTTAGCCCAAAGGCTCTTTTGGAAATCATGTTTCCCCTCTTACTCAAATGTAAAAACATTTACAAACTTCTTTGGGAATACTTAGTTCCCTAATAGCTTTTGAGAAAAGAACTCAACTTTGAACTCTTGACTTAACTCGACTTGAAACTCTATACTCTTTCACTTGACGTCTAACTTCACTTGACTTGGAAACTAACTTTCCTTGAATTGGAATTATGAATTCAAGGTGTTTGATCACACATTATGGAGGGATTCTTGAATGCTTAGACGTACTTTGAAGTGTCGGAAACAGCTATGAAACATAGGTATAATACCTGGGAACTGGCATGAGAAAGTGATAAAAGAAAGGGGGAACTTGGTTGAGATTCAAACTTCTGGTGACACAAGTGCCACTTACGGAGGCCATCGACGGCCTGTAGATGGACTTACGGTCCGTACTGCAGGTCCGTCGTTCATGACAGAGAATTTCCCCCAAGAACTCGCCCCGAAGAAATGGCTAAGTGTTGACCTACGGTCGGGACTTACGGTCCGTAGGTCCACTTACGGACCGTAGGTCGTGTCCGTAGATCGACACACCAAAGGACCTAGCTTCTGTCCCAATCGACGGTTGACCAGTACGGACCGTCAATCGAGCTACGGTCCGTAGGTCATGACCGTAGATGGGAACGACTGCCAATTGCTGAAACTTTCTGGTGAATCAACTTCCTATGGTTCTAACTTTTAGACTCATAAATCCTTCAATGTACACTAGATTTCGGCCCAAAACATAATTCAAAGTCATGTACCGAACTCATTAAAGTTTCCAACAACTCTATCAACAACAATCACAACACCAACCAACAATATCAACAATACCATCCAACAACTTCAACAACATGAACAAATTCTCTCAAAATAAAAGGAGTTGGTGTGTGGGGAAAGATTACCCATCACTAAGACTCACATACCTTGGTAGGGATCGCCCCCGACGAAATCACCTCAAACTCCTTGCTTGATCTTCCCCTTCCTCTTCTTCTTCTTCTCTTCTCTTCCAAACCCTAACTTTCTCTTTGAAAAGGGAAACAAACTGATCCAAATCAGTTCAAACACAACCAAAATAGCACAAGGAATTAATTTGGGAAAAAGACCAAAAAGCCCTTAAAATTTCCGGACTAAATCCTTGCCAACTGCCCAACTTCCAACGGGCATAACTCACTCATACCAACTCGGAATTGCGTAAAATTAGTGGCGTTGGAAAGATCATTCCACGAGCTTCGCAACCATAACTGGAACTACTCCTAACTCATCCTGAGCTAGGAGTTATGACCGCTCAAAGTTGGCCAAAAACTCCCTTTTTCCCATACTTAGCCAAATTTCCAGATTTTTTAATAATTTTCCAAAAAGATTATTTCCGATTTCAAGCTTCTTCATATTCATTTTAAATCGTCGGATGTTACATAGTCAAACTAGGCGCAGGGGGTGGCATGAAGAATTTGTATATTTTTGAATATCTCCATTGGTGAATCGTGCTAAGTGATAAAAATATGTCTTTTAATTTTGAGATATGAGTAATATATTTAGTTGATATCAAAATATCTCATAAATGTTTGTCGTGGCGTTACTAATTGTTTCTTTGTCCTTTCCTAAGATTAAATTTCTTGGTTTGATGTAGATATTGAGTGTAGATAAGTATTCTATTTTTTAATTTTATGTGACAGAATGTATGATCTCGATATACTTGTGATGTATTCTTAGATATGAAAGGGAAATGGAGAAAAATAATGATTTAATAGGTATATTTCTTCAAAATCTTGAGTTATTATCAATCACTCAGCTATATTTTCATATAAAAGAGACCATTCATTTCACCGTGAATAAGAAAAACAAACAAACACTACCACCACTACTCTAACAACTACCTTAAAAAAAAACGATCAGCAATGAACTTAGCTATCACGAAATTCTTATAGTAATAAAAATCACATTTGAGAATTTCAAATAATAATAATAATAAATAATCAGAGAATGTAATGTATGAGAAAAGAGAGAAAGAGTGTATTTTGAGCATGTAGGAAAGAGAGAGAAAATAAAAAATATCAATAATCTAGTGGTCAAATATGATAAAGTTTAAAAACCTTTAGTTTGGTGAAAGGGCTAAAAATAAATAGTGATGAAATAAATTTTTTAATATCTTGTTTGGTTGTCATGTTTGTGATAACTCATCCACCACTTATATCATAGTAATGTGATAAGTTATCTCATATACATAGTGAGATAAGTTATCCAGGATAACTAATATTGGACAACTTGTTCCCAACCAAACGACCTCTAGTCCATTTTGGCAATATACTTGAGTCAATTATACTTTCAAGTAATTATCTCTATAAATAAAGGAGGTGTCATATTTTGAATGATTAATCTATCTATCTATTTAATAATACGTTCAAACCGTCATTCAAGATGACTCAATTGGTTTGGAGGGTGGTTATCGACACAGATGACCCAAAAATGATCCCTTAAATGTCTTCTAACTTGAGCCTGTCGCTTATAACTTGCCTAGAGCGATTTACATTTCCTGTGTGATTTTCAAGCTATTACATAGTAGAGAGTTTAGCTAGTGTATACAAAGTCCGTAACAAAGATTATACTCCCTCCGTCCCAATTTATGTGATACATTTTGATTTGAGATTTAAACAAGTCTATCTTTGACCTTACATTTTTCATATATCTTTTAAATATTTTGAATCTGTCAAAAAATGAAATGTCTCACATAAATTGGGACACAGATTATTTTGGATTCCACAAAAAAAGAGTTGAAACCACGATAATAATTTTTTTTAAAATTTGAATAAAAATATTTGATAAAAACACATTATATCTTTCGATAATCAATTAAGATAAATAAATTTTCTAACATGTATATAAATTTTGCTCATAATTTAAGGATTATCGATGTATTAAGCCTCGAAAATAAAATAAAAAAACAAGGTGGAGAAAGAAAACAAAAGATCTAAAGAAAGGAGAGATAGAGAGAAGGAACCTCATAGAAGCTCTTTCTGTCTTCTTCTACTACTTTCCCCTTTCGAAACCCTAATTATCTTCCTCAACCCGACTCACTGTTTATCAGCTTCAATTTCTCTCCAATTTTCCTCAACTTTTTGTAATCTTCTGAATGCACATATAGATATATAGTAGCAAGGTTTGATAAATACTTCATAGAAATGTATAGAGATCGAGGAGGTGGCGGAGGTGGTGGTGGTGGTTCATCGAAGTCGGAGATGATCGGTGGACCGTTGGATCGGAAGCGAATCAATGATGCGTTGGATAAGCACTTAGAGAAGTTGTCACCTTCTACATCTAGGTCTTTGAAGGATAAAGCTGTTCCCTCTACGTCAACCGGTGGTGGTGGTGGTGGTGCTGGAAAATCTCATTTTGATCATCGTAATACCAACAAAAACAAGTGCTCCGATGGTTAGGATTTTTCTGTTTTTGTTTTCTGTCATTAAATATTTTCCATTTTTAGAAAGCATTGAATTTTGTTTTTATCGGCTTAAAACTGTAGTATTTTGTGATTAGCTATTGATATCATTTCTGCAGCTGCTGATAGAATAGAGGATCCAGCTGTTTTGGTTTAACATGTTTTAATAGAGATGTGATTTTGGGAGTAATTGCTGGAGATGAGCATTTTAGGCTTTAGTTGTGATATAATACCATGGTTTTAGCTACTTCTCCATTTCAATTTGTTTGTCTTACATTCCTTTTTAAGTCCGTTTCAAAAACTTGTTTCTTTACTTTTTGGCTAATCTTTAATTTCAAAAGATATGTTTAAGATGACAAGATTAAACGATATTTTGGATTCTTTTCTATGTATTTTTAGTTTAAGACCATGAGATTTAAAAAAGTTGTCTTGAGTTTCTTAAACTCTATGCCAAGTTAAAGCGAGACAGGCAAATGAAAACAGGGGAGTATGTAGTTTCTTCTTCTTCTTCTTATTATTTTTTTTTTTTATATAATGGTTTTCAACTGTTGTTGGTCATGCTTAGAAGAAAGATATATCATTTGCTTTAATTGCGGCTTTGGCTGTAAAGTATTTGGGAGCTTAATTCACTTGCCTTTGCATTGATTTGAAATTAGTTAAATTTATGGGAGCTTAATCCATCTTTGGCGTGTTTTAGTTCTTCTTATTGTAAAATTGCTTTCGTTTCCCCTATTTTGTAATAATGTACTTGTTTGGAAGTAATTGCAATGTTCCTTTTATCCAAAAAGCATCATGGAATGAATTTCAGATAAAGCTTTATCAAGTGTCAAATGGTGAACATGGATGAAATGAGTATGGCCCGAATCTACTTATTTTGTTGCTTGTTCTTTGTGGATGTTTCCAAATTGAATTTCTGATATTCTCAGATTCTCAACATGACGAAATGAGATTATCCTTGTGGAATCATATGTAATTTGTTTGGTTGTACATAGTCAATTCTTGTTAGTGGCTTACAAAGTTGAGTTCTTTTTTCTAAAATAGTTTGTGTTGTGATGTGCAATCATAAGTGCAGGCCAGACTTTTGTGGTCTTTTTATGCTAGTACTGGTCAATATATATTGCTGCAGTATCAGTCAATTGTACTCTGGGATAGAAGTTATGAAGTTAAAATTTGATATTTTTATATGGTATATTTCCCTAACTAATTAACACTATTTATCAATAATGTTCCTGAATTATTTATCCTGTTTTAAGTCAGGCTATAATGTTTTGATTGTTAAAAACCTTTAGCCTTTCAAGTAGAATAATTTGATCTTTTACTTGTAGTTGGTTCTTATGTTGAGTTGTGGAAAGCATGTCACAACGTTTTTCTCAATAAAATACATAATTTAGTCTTCTTGAGGTGCAACTTTTTCGGTGGGGTATAGTATGACATACGATGCCAACCCATAATGCACTATAATTGAATTTCAAAATTGACAGGAGTATATTCTCATTTTTATCGACTTTGTAGAGGAATCTGAAACGGACAGTGAAGAGTCTGATGTTAGTGGTTCTGATGGGGATGATACTTCATGGATTTCTTGGTTTTGTAACCTGCGTGGTAATGAGTTCTTCTGTGAAGTTGATGATGATTACATTCAGGATGATTTTAACCTATGTGGATTGAGCAGTCAAGTTCCCTACTATGACTATGCACTTGACCTCATCCTTGATGTTGAATCCTCCCATGGTACATATTTTTTCTCTTATTTAGATTACCTCATAATTTGTTATGAAATTCCAGAGAATTAATTTTAGACTTATCTTTTCATTATATTGAAGGATATAATTTTCTTGTTTTTGAAATTGTTGGGTTCACTTTTTTTTTTTTTTGGTTTCTTATGGACTATATCCACAAATTAGTACCTGCGGAAGCATAAACAATAAAAGCTAACAATCAACAAAGTCATAAATGAGAGAGATTTAATACAACACGGAACCCAAATTAAAAATACATAATTAAATTCCCTTTAACTGAAGTTATATTGTCATGAGCAAACTAAAGAGAAAGGTACAAATTTCTCAACAAGTACATAGTTCGACAATGGAAAGGTCAACAACATAACGACATAAAAGCATGTCATGACCACTGTGGTAGAAGGCAAACAACTCACTACTGAAAGACTGGATCACAACAGGAACTCACTCGCGTACCATGTTGGTACTATGATCCAAACTTGTACCAAAAAGTGTAGGAAGTGTAGCTTGTGTGTGAAAATCAATGTGTACCCAATAAGTCTCATTGACTGCCCCCCAACAGAGTAGTGACAAGTGTTACTTAAAAAGACACCTTTACCTTTAGTTTATGCGTTTTAAATGTTACCTTTCTCAAAAAAAATAAAAAATAAAAAATGGACATATAAGGGAATGAGCAATTAACAAGAATATAGGCATGAATCGCCATTTAACAACATTTAAGCATATATCCCAATTCAAACCAATAGAATAGAAATGTTCGATACAAATAATGAATCAAATAAAGTAAAATAGTCAAAAGAAGATAGTAAAGGTAAAATCTTTATCACATAATTCACTTCTCAACTCAGTTGGCTAACTCTTTCATGATTAGCGTGCATACCCCTAGGGAAGTACCAAGTCGTTGACTCATGAGGGATAGATCCATATCCACACGCGCATATGATCATATCAATGATCTTTTTTTTTTAAAAACTGAATGATCATATCAATGATCTTACGTACTCAATAGTCCCACATGTTACTTTCACAATCCAAACTCAATAGTCCCCACATATCTGCATCAAACTGGACTTACACGGTCCCTAATCCTTCACAGCTAAGCTCTACAACTGTATCAATCCCATATTAGGAGCTGAAAAGGAAATCACAGTGGTCCAGTGGTTTGGGCTTGGGACTTCCATGTTGGAGGTCTCAAGTTCGAAACCCCTTGCCAGTGAAAGCAAGGGGTTTGCCTTCTGGGTTGAGCTCGTCGCACCGGGCTTGCCTAGTGCGGGTTACCTCTTCTATGTGGTTTGCGAGCTATTGCATAGGAGCGGGGGTTTTACCCTGTGCGCACCCAAAGGGTAGCGGCTGTGGGTTTCCCTTGTCATAAAAAAAAAGGAAATCACACAGTGTACACCACATATCTGTTTGTGACCTGCCCTTTGGACCAATCACAACCTTCTAAACTCGGTGAATAATGGGCCCGCCCTTTACCATTCTCCACTTAAATACCGGACTTCACTTTGCATGGTATGGGGCTTGAACCTGCGACCTAAGCCACAAATCCTCCTCCTTTTGCCACTCGAGCTAGGCCTGGGGGATTCTAGTATTTAACTAGCCTAAACTTAATCAACATGGCATATATATAATGCTCAACTCATCAAAATATGGATATGGGAACTAACGCAAAAGCCTAGCATTTTAAGTATACCCTTTTACACGTAATAGTATATATACATGTCACGCCATGTATAAATCATCCCTACACATTACAAGTCACGAATAACACATAAGTTGGGAATTATTACCCTATTGAGGTCAAAGTCTTGACTTACCTCGATTAAAGCAAGCTTTCAACCTTTTATGACTGCCTTTCCACACCCAAATATGTCCAAATGGCTCAACTCTAGCCAAAAGAATGTTCAACAATGTCAAACGAAGCTAAGGAATCAATTCCTATAATTTAATACATGGTCCAAGTTACAGTTAATAAAATTCGAACTCAATCCCCGAGGTCAAAATCCAAAATTTATTTGAAAATCAGTTACCTGAAAGTTCCCGAGTTCAAATCTATAATTAGATTCTCAATCCGACATTAATTCGATCTTCAAATCCTAAAATGCACATTCTAGAATCTAGTACAAAATCCCTTCGTTGTACACTTCAAAATCAACGATTGAAGGTTTGAATCTCATGGTCCTAATATATAACTAAATACGAGTCTTAAGAAACTTACCCAAACTTAGTTGATATTTCCTCTCCAAAAATCGCACCAAACTGAGTGCAGAGCACCCGCACCCCAAAAATGTCTTGGAATGAAATAAAATCCCAAAACTTTAGCTTTTATACCTGTTACACTACCCTATGCGATCGCGATGACAAAAATTCCCCTGCTATGATCGCGTTGTGAAGCAAACAGTACCAGAAAAAAATCTGCAGTCCATTTGTGGATTGTCCCCATGTGCCCCAACCCAAACCCCTCAAACAAGCCCCAAATGGTTATTTTGACTTGTACAAAGTCTCAGATCCTAAAACAGCAGGGCATTAAAACTTAGAATTTAGAGTCGGGTAGTTATACTTTTTCAGTCACACACTACCAGGTTCAGTCAACTGGTGTAGGCTGTATCCATCTTACTATGATGTGTAGAAATGCCCATAGGTGTGTATATATCTTATTTTTAAGTCATTTTAAGTCCTTGCGTTCATATGATTTTTAAGTCATTTTAAGTGTTTATGTTCATATGATTTTTAAGTCATTTTATAGCCCATATGCAGTACTCGTTCTGCTCCAATTTATGACACTCTTTTCTTTTTAGTAACAATTTAAATTGAATACTTTACACTTAATGAAATGATTTTAAATATTTATGGCTTATTTTAAACCGCAGTTTCAAATCCTTTCATTGTTAAACTTGGTGGCTAGTCAAACACCTTCACATAAATTGGGACAGAGGGAGTAGTAAGGTTTTGGGGGGGGGGGGGGTTAATCTGTTATCATGGCTCTTAACTAATTCTGATGTTTTGGAAAAATGATATATGTGGTGTTTCTGAATAATTTCTGTTGCATGATCTAACAAGCTATTTATTTGTTGCAAGTCTTGAATCTATTTTCAGATGTTCAAGTTGAAAATGTCTTTGTTACCAGTACATCCTTGGACTTTTGGGGCAGACCGAGCTTAATGATTCATTCATTTTTTGTTTTATGTTTTCGAGTTAGAAACACATCCTCCTTTATAATCTAAGTGAAACTTCCTTGTCAGTATCTTTATGAGACCAAGAATACTGTCCTATATCCAAAATGCTGTATCATATTTCATATTAAGACAATTGCAGTTTGTCAATTTTTTCCTGCTTTGAATAGGTGATATGTTCACAGAGGAGCAGAATGAATTGGTTGAATCGGCGGCAGAGATGTTGTATGGTTTGATTCATGTTCGGTACATTTTGACTAGCAAGGGAATAGCCGCTATGGTAATTGTTTGTCCACATTCTCTTGTATACTGTCATATTTTCCTTCTTTTGATGTTTCATTTTACTTGTGTAACATTTAACCTGTCCATGAGATGGTGGTGCCTAATATCTGGGACAAACCTTTTCAGTTGGAGAAGTACAAAAACTACGACTTTGGAAGATGCCCACGAGTTTACTGCAGTGGACAGCCTTGTCTTCCCGTTGGTCAATCAGAGATATTCCGCGTTCAAGTACTGTAAAAATATACTGTCCGAAGTGTGAAGACATCTATTACCCTCGATCGAAGTACCAAGGCAGTATCCTTTTCTGCTACCACTTTTTTGATGTGCTCTCTCTCTCTCTCTCTCTGCACACATGCACATGCACTTACACTTCTAAATCTCATATCAATTTTGAGATTAGGTCTCTACTCATAAATTGCATATTGCTCTTTGTTGCTTGCTTGAATAGCCTATTTTTATTCTTGGTTATGATTTCTTTAACTGTTCAAGATATTGATGGAGCTTACTTTGGGACAACATTTCCTCATCTCTTCTTGATGACGTATGGACACCTCAAGCCGCAAAAACCAACGCAAAACTTTGTCCCCAGGGTGTTTGGTTTCAAGATCCACAAGACTTGACAGTAAAGCCCGTTATGATGTTGTAAACAGATCAAATTTTCTGCCAGTAATGATTCTTGCTAGGTAGCTTTGATGTACACAATTGGTCACGGTAGAGACAGGTGAAGCAGAGGAGTTGGTGATAATTATGAAACACTGTTCTTCATTGATGAAAGGCAATTTTGCCAATCTGTCAGGTGAAATTTATTCCCGAAATATTGCCATGACAGCATTTGTAAAGCTTGTTTCATCACCAGTTTGAGAATTGATTTATATTTGCTCATCGACGACCACTTTTCGTGGCCCTCTAATGATCCTTTCATCTCTCTTCAGTATTTACCCCTACCATTTTCCAGTCATCAGGATTATAGACTAGGGCATATCACCCTTCTTTTTTAGGACAATTTTCAGTTGTAATGATGTGTGATGGTTATATCCAAGCTAAATATGTTATTTCAATACTGAATTTTTGGGGATTTTTAGTGAAACCTATAACCAATCATTTCTCATTCAAAAAAAAAAAAGAACAGAAAACTATAAGCAACGTATAATGGAAAATTATACGCTGTTGCTATACGTGGGAGTCTGGAGAAGAGCTGGACCATAAGAATCTATATATTGTATGTAGCTTTTATTCTATCAAGACATTCACACAAAATGTAAACATTTTTCATATCCTAGACCATTCTTACAAGTTCTCAACAGGAATGTAATTTTAGGTGTTTTGACAGTGTTATATTCCTCTTCCTAGAAAGTATACACAAGTGTAGTTTTGGTCCCTGTTTGACGGGTTTGTAGCCATCTGAAAGTGCAAAAAGTAGCCAAGTATTAAGAAGGTTATAAGTGGAGGTAGATCTACACTCATAGCTCTTAGTGTTCTAATAGCAGCAAAACGAACACCGGGAGAGGAATCAATCATTGATTGAGTGTTCACACCTTCATCACTTCAGCAAGATTATTGCTCATGGTCTGAGGACAGACAACAACAGTCTTAGGTGAAAAGACACAAAAAGAGCACATATCCAAGTAGTAATAAATTTAGGCATATATCTCTGGACATCCTTTTGCAATGATTGTAACTGCTGTGTATCGTTTCCGCCAATGTAATGAAGCCATATCCTCTGGTATTATCTCGAGTAAAATTAATTTTATCACTTTTGTAAGGGTATGCGTATATGTGAGTCATTTTTGTAAAGGTAAGGGGTATATGTGATCCAATTTTGTAATGAAAAGAATTTCAGCTCTAAATGACAAAGTTGAAAAGTATATCAGACCATTTTTCCTTTTAAAAATAATGTGTTACCCCCTCCGTCCCATTTTATATTTCATCTCTTTCTATAAATAATTGGATCACAATACTAGTCATTTTATAAAATTTATGCATATTTTGCCTATTATATCCTTGATAGAATAATTAATTAATCTTGTCATTTATTAATAAAATTGACTTAAGAAAACATTAAATAAGGGTAGAAGGGTAAAGTTACATCATTTCTTAATGTAAGTATAAAGTAAAAAGATGACATATAAAATGGGACGGAGGGAGTATAAGTTAAAAGTTAAAAAATCATAGTTGGCCATATTTAAGTTTTAGTATTTAACTTATTTTTACACTTTTTAGTCTAAAAGTAATCTATTTTCAAGCATTTGTTATTTTTTCCAAACATCAAGCAAAAAAAAAAAAACTCACTTAAAATAAGTCAATTCAAACAATCTTTGGTAAAGATTGTATTCCCTTTAAAAGAGCTTTAAAGGATGCGAATTTAGAATAGTTGGACTCTAATACGAGTATCAAACATCCAAATGAGAAAAAAAAAGGAAGATGAAGTGAGTATCTATTTTATTGATCTATTCAGCACAATAATTTACTTATTTGAAAACAACTTGAAAATTAAAAAAAAAAGAAAAAGAAGAGAGAAATGAAAACAGAAAACTGGAAAATGGTTATGTGCGCGCCATTTGTAACGGCTTTTTGGCCCCAATTTGTTTTACTCTGTAAACTTCCCTCTTCTTCATCAAGAAAAAAAAAAAAACTCCCTCAGAAAAAATGGTTGCACGCCGCTGCGTTCCCCGCTTCATACCCGAATTCACCTACCATCCTCGACCCGGAAGTGTCTTCATCGAACGAAACACCGGCACTAAGTACGTTCTCCTAGAAATAATCGGAATTAATTACGTCCAACTGCTGCATACACAAAACCACAATACTTTCGATCTCATTTACAAAGCTTGTTACTACACATACGATTGGATCGACAACGACAGTTTTCTCCCTTCCGGTTACGCCACTGTCAAGTTCATCAGACCCGGAAAAGAAGTCCCTCGGAGCATGGAGGCAGGAAATTCAATCCCCAATTCGAACATTATTAACGTCAAAAAATGGGTTATTCAGAGATTCCAAGGAGCATTCTGCGTTGCATTACCTTATATGTCAGAAGGATCGCTCCGTTACATTCTGTCAATTCGATTTAACAACGGACTACCGGAGGATTGTATTGCTATTGCTCTTAAACAAGCGCTTCTAGGTTTGTTTGATCTTCATGATTTGGGTCTGATTCATAAGTGTTTCAGTGCTGGGAATATCTATGTTAATTTCAAACAGACACCTATTTCGAAAGTTGAAATCAAATTGGGATTTGCAGCAACCATTTACGATTCAGAGTTGGAATCTCCTATTTCTGTTAGTCACCAAACAGAACTTGGCGCTGACCCAACTATTACCATTCTACCAAAATATCCTGGTGGACATCCGGTAATAAACAATTTGTTAGTTAAATTAAGGTGTTGAAATTGTGTTATTATTACTCCATAATTTTACTTGTGTTTATGAATTTCCAACAGAATCTAGAACTACGCGAGTTGTACAAATGGGCTGCTGCGCCGGAATGTGTTAAGGATCAAAATCAAGCTCAATCTCCATATGATGATGCCTGCACTGTTCATTCCGATATCTGGTTAGTCGGTGTTGCAGCATTGGAATTAGCGTATGGAAATTTAAGAATAAGCAGTCGCGAAGAATTTGAGGCGATGATCAAGAAGATAAAGAGGTCGAGGAGATTGCCAGATAAGTTGGAAGATGTGCTTGAGGAGATTAATGTAGAAGAAGGGAAAGGGAAAGGGAAAGGGAAAATGAAGAAAGCTGTGGTATATTTTAACGACAAGCTGAAGTATGTGAAAGGTAAAAGAAAGTTTTCGAAAGAGTTTGAGGAGTTGGTGTTGGATTGTCTTTCTAGCAAAGAATCAAAGAGGCCATCAGTTGGAGATCTACTGCAGAGACCATTTTTTCGGTATGCTAAGAACTTGAAATGGTTTCAACGTCGCGTGTTGTATGCAAAGAATCCAATGCCTTATTGCTGATGTCTGATGATGAACAATTCGTGAAGATCAAGATCATCTATACAAGTATAAATCAGAAAAAGGGCATATTGTTACATAGAAATGTCATACTGTAGTAGTTCATGTTTTTAGACACTTTATTGCTGGAAAGGGAATTACATTTCTTCTGTTGGTTCTCTATTATAATTATATTAGAATTGTAGTATCAATTTAGTGTGTGAAGTTGCTTATTAATAGTTGAATATTGTGCAATCAATAAGTAAAGAATTAAAGTATGAGTAAAGGAGCTCAGTATATGAAGCTTCTATGCTTCAATGTTATCATAAACTTCAAGCGAGAAAGTCTTTTCTTTTCCCTTCCTTGCAATGACACCACCAATCATATCAAGGAGTACTACCAAATGAACTTCAATATAGTTCATCAGGGCAACATTCCTCTCCGAATACCCTTTTCCCTAATAAATCACAACTTCCTTCTGGTGTGAGCAATCGAAGAAAAAGAGTACCAAGTTAACAACACTCCATGGGTAGCGATTTCTTTCCATCAGAAGCTGAAGAAGAAGCTTGCAAAGTTAACAACACTCCATGGATAGCGACTCGAGAACTAGTGGATATAAGGGACTTATACCCTGCCCCTAAAATTGATTCGGAAAACACGTGGCAGATCAAGAAAAAGATTACCCATGACGAGATTTTTGTAGGAATGATGGTGATTCCATTTTTCAAGACGTTTGAGTACATTCTCCTATACTGGACTTTGGACATGGCAAAGTTTGGAGAACGGGTGCACCCCTCATGTCTCAGGCAAGAATTTACATCACCAGCCTTGTATAGATGAGGTGTTTAACATAAGGATTTTCTTTACTGGATAGAACAGGACAAAGTTTGCATCCGAATGGAGATTCTGATCGTAGTCATTGCTCGTGGCTTGTAATGGATAGAATCTGCTGATTGTAAATAAGCAAGAAATCATCAACTTCCGAACTACAAATCCTGAATAGAGTACAATATTGGGGCATGTTTGAATAGAGGAATGTGGTTTCTAAATTCATTAAATCGACTATTCTAATCCTTGTACTTATTATCAAAGAAATCTGTTTCCACATAATACAACTTGTACAGTGATGACTATGCTCTTTCCTGCATTGAATTGTTCAACAGTAGCAGCTTGTGTGTTGGTGATGAAATTGGGCTGTTTTCACATAATACAAGCTGTACAAAGATTTCTCTATTATAATATTCTCAATATCTTTAACTTTCTGTCTTCGTATAAACTGATGCTTGTTGGCTTGTGGAATGTAACAGAACAGAATGACAGGCCTAATAGGTATGAGGATGGAAGTTTTACTTTTAGGAAGCTGCGTAGTGATGACTACTCTCTATCGTGCATGACATTGATCAATGATCACGGATTGGGTGTTGGTGATAAAATTGAGCTATGCTGGAATCCTATTATTTCAAAGTTTATATTCAAATTAATTTCTAAGGTTTGTATGAAGAAGATAATCTCTTAACACACCACGGGTAAAGACTCTAGAGCTAATAGAGATAGGCCCTGCCATGCTATTTGATCCGAGTAAGATATGGCATGTCTGGAAACCATTACCCCTGAAGATATTGCTCAAAGAAGACTGAGGATTTCATCTTTCAAGACATTTGAGTACATTCTTCCATACTGGAAGTTGGACAAGGCCAAAAGTTTGGTGAACAGGTACGTAGAGCGTGTTCCTGTGTTGAATATAATGGGGAAGAATGACTCTTAGAAGTATGAAAGTGAAACTGCTAGCTTTAGGAAGCTCCCTAATCATGAGTTCTTTTTTACTTGACTTTGCTGATATCATTGTCTTCGTACCTCGATTCTGTTGATCTGAATTTGCTGATATCCCCTCTAGGATACAACAACCCAACAACGTCGTACAACTCAAGCAACTCCGGATTAGTTGAAGAGTCCAAAGCTCCACATAAGAACACCTTCCTAATTCAACATATAAATGCTCTCTTTTATATAGTGAATATAGCTGAAGACTTTGAATATTTTCTTTATCTCAACTCTCTTTCACTACACAAATTCAATATCTATATACACAATATAATACTTCTCATCATTTCTTTTACTCTTTCTCATATCCTCAATATAAAGTAAGACCACACTATTTACAGGTGATGAATTCTTCCTTACAATAAATAGGAAGATAATTGGGTAGGTAAATGGCTTAGATGTTACACGAGTTATAAGAATAAAGAGGTAGAATAATGAGTTTAATGAAAAGTTGGAGGTTATATATGTTATAAGAGATAAAAGACCACTTTATATTGAAAAGTTATAGAGAAATAAAAAATTGAAGATTTCATGCGCAAATTATCGGTCAAACTTAAACTATTTGACTCTCAAAAAATGAAAAATGTCACATAAATTAGGACTATATACTTTTTTGCTAATACACATGCCATTTTGTACAAAGTTCACATAATCTATTAGCTTAATTCAGCATAATAGATGAGAAAAAAAAGACATAATAAATAATTGTGCACCAAAAGTAAATATATACTTTGTTGCTAATACACATGTCATTTTGGATATATAAATAGGCAGTATAGACCTAAAGTTGAGAAATGAGTTTCCAGAAGAAAAAGATATATTTGTCTCTGTTTCCCGCTAAAATTTCCAATTCTTGATCGTCAAATGGCTTATCCCATTTGGAGGAAGAAGAAAATCTTTTCCATTTCCTCTTCATTAATTTCTGATGAAGAAGAAGTAATAGAGCTAATAGAGACAGGCCCTCCCCTCATATTCGATCCGAATAACCCATGGAAGATCAAGAAAAGCATTACTCCTGAAGTTCTCCATCAAGGTAATCTGGTGATTTCATTTTCCGAGACATTTGACTACATTCTTCCATACTGGAACTTGAACAATGCCAGAAAATTCGTGAACGGGGCTGTGTATACGGGTGTTGCTATGTGGGATGTAACGAATGAACATGCAGGTTTTATTTTTTCAAAGCTGCCTAATCATGATGACTATTCTCTATGGATCCTGGGATTGTTCAACGTTTACGGATTGGGTGTTGGTGATGAAATTGGGCTATATTGGGATCCTAGGTTTCGAACGTTTATGTTCAAATTACTTTCTAAGATTTGTAGGAAGAAGATACTCTCTTACAAAGTTAACAACACGACTGGGGTAGTGACTCAAGAGCTAATAGAGACAGGCCCTGCCTGGACATTCCATTCGAATAACATGATGCACATGACTAAAGAGATTACCAGTCAAGATCTCACTTCTGGAAAGCTGTGGATTCCATTTCTCGCGACATTTGACTGTATTCTTCCATACTGGAAGTTGGAGCTGGCAAGAAGTTTGGTGGACGGGAGCATGGTGCGTGTTGGCTTGTGGGATGTAACAGAGCAGAATGACAGGCCTAATAGGTATGAAGATGGAAATTTTACTTTTAGGAAGCTGTGTAGTGATGACTACTCTCTATCGTGCATGACATTGATCAATGATCGCGGATTGGATGTTGGTGATGAAATTCGGCTATGTTGGAACCCTATTATTTCAAAGTTCGTATTCAAATTAATTTCAAAGGTTTGTAGGAAGAAGACATTCTCTAACACACCAGGGGTAATGACTCAAGAGCTAATAGAGACAGGCCCTCCCATGATATTTGATCTGAGTAACGTAAGGCACATCAGGAAATACATTACCCATGAAAATATCGCTCAAGAAAGACTCTGTATTTCATCTTTCGGGACGTTTGAGTACATCCTTCCATATTGGAAGTTGAACAAGGCCAAAAGTTTGGTGAACGGGTACGTGGAGCATGTTCGTGTGTTGAATATAATGGGGACGAATTACCGTAAGAAGTATGAAGGTGAAACTGTTAGTTTTAGGAAGCTGCCTGATAATGTCTATTCTCTAACGATTGTGGAATTGTTCAATGACAGCGGATTAGGTGTTGGTGATGAAATTGCGCTATTTTGGGATCCTAGATTACCAGCATTTATTCTCATGTTACTTTCTAAGGCTGGTGATTCAAGAAATAGGCACGTATTGATTGATTAGGGGCATGTAGAAATTCAAGTTTTATGTTCAAATTCTGTAAATGATTCAAGAATTGGAATATGAATATATGATGATTCTATTCTCAAATTTAATCTGCATTTTGTACTTGTGCTTGCAATAACTGCATTTCCGGGTTATGATGATTTTTGCAGATACCCAAATTTTCTCTGTTTTTCTCTACTTGTGCTTGGAATAATTGCATTCCGGGCTATGATGATTTTTGCAGATACCCAAGCATTATCTGTTTTTCTCTTCTAAAACAGTTAGTTCAAAGACAGAAAAATCACCGATTCTCACATGTCTTAGCTTTGCAAGACTCCAAATAACACAATGGTTAAATTTGACGATAGGTATCAATTTCTATGTATGTGAGGCAATAGGGATAAAGCTTTGTCTTCCACGAATAATGCAGATTTTGCATTTCTTCTAATTCATACTGCTTCCTGATTTAAGTTAGTGAAGAGATATTTATTCCTAGACTCATATAGTCAAGCAGTGTCATTTGATAGATACAGAAAATATACCTCCGTAATGATATCATGAATTTCTGGAATCCTCTTCTAATACACAGTTGGTTCAAGTGAAAAGTACACATACAATATCCGATCACTAGTGATTATACTCGCAACAAATGCCCGAGATGTTGCAAGATCACTAGTGATTTAGTTGGGTTGTTAGTTTATTACACATTATATATTCAAGTTTGAAATTCAGATGTGACATTTCATCCATCAAAATTATCTTCAATCAGTAACATGATAGTTTCGTCAAACTAAAATGACTGAGAAAATTGAACTTAAGACAACTGATTTTGTAACAATGTAATATAGGGTCTAAACTCTATCAACTATCTGACTGAAAGCTTTTGCATTAGCACAAGAACTTGTCATTGACTCAACTGTTACGATTCGGAGTTGGAATCTCCTCTTTCTGTTAGTGACGGAGGAGAACTTGGCATTGACACTCAACTGCTACCATTCTACCAAAAATTCCTGGTGGACTTTCGGTAATACACAATTTGTTAGTTAAATTAAGGTGTTGAAAAATTGTGTTATTAGTCCATAATTTTACCTGTGATTTTTGAATTCCCAACAGAATCCAGAACTATTCAAAATGTGTTAAGGATCTAAGTCAAGTTCAATCACCTCTATTTCTGATGAAACCTGCACTGTTCATTCCGATAATATGGATTGTTTTCTAGCAAAGAATCAAAGAGGCCATCAGTTGGAGATCTACTGCAGAGACCATTTTTTCAGTATGCTAAGAACTTGAAATGGTTTCAACGTCCGTGTTGTATGCAAAGAATCCAATGTAAATATATTGCCCATTCATAGATAAATCCACTGTTACACCAAAAAAAAAAGGGCATACTGTTACATAAGTCAATAATATTGATAGAAATCATGTCATACTGTAGTAGTTCATGTTTTTAGGCCCTTCATTGCTGGA
The DNA here is from genome assembly GCA_029007595.1 of Solanum commersonii. Taxonomy (NCBI): domain Eukaryota; kingdom Viridiplantae; phylum Streptophyta; class Magnoliopsida; order Solanales; family Solanaceae; genus Solanum; species Solanum commersonii. The sequence continues at coordinate 41,002 of JAJTWQ010000516.1, forward strand.
AAGGGAATTACGCTTCTTCTGTTGGTTCTCTATTATTCCTTCGTAAAGATAATTATATTAGAATTCAAGGCTAAGTGGAATGACATATTGTAATTGTTATCAGGAAAAAGGTACAGTTAAGACCGCGAGATTTAAAATTTTTCTTTATCTTCTTAAATTCCATACTAAGTCAAAATAAATAAATAAAAATTAAAACAAATAGAATAATTAAAAAAATTGACCATCAATTTCACACCAAAAATAATATTATTTTTTCTGTTTCCCTCTCAAAGTAGGAAAATAATTTTAAAACCTAATTTCTTAAGAGTTTACTCTTATAAATTGAAGCACTCCTGCCTCTCTCAGTGCGTAATATTTTTTGGCGAATTGTATCGTTTCTTCAATGTCTGATCAAAAGGAATTCCTTAGCCTTAAAATGACCTTCTTTTACAATTTCTTTCCATCAAAAGAAGAAGAAGCAGCTTGCAAACTTAACAACACTCCGTATGTAGTGACGTGTGTTCATGTGTAGGATGTAACACAGGAAAATGACCCTAAGAAGAATGAAAGTGCAACTCATGCAAGTGCTAGCTTTAGGAAGCTGCATAACGATCGCGAATTGGGTGTTGCCAATGAAATTGGGATCCTAGGTTTTAAACGTTTATGTTCAAAATCATCTAGCTCGATGATCAACAAGTCAAAATTCCAAAACAGGGGTATCTAACATTTCACACCTTTTGCCTCAAGTGTCTTTGTTGACATTTATAGGAAAGGTGACAGATAGCAAATAAAGGATTTAGCTACGATACTATAATTGCTGATATATTATATTTAGCGGTAATAATAAATATAAGTTTTACAATCAACACTCTTTATTAATTTCGTTTAAGCCTTTAGCTGCAATGACATTAACTCAATTGCCACTAAATATTTTTATGACAATAATTATTGCCGAGGAAAGAGAACTTATTGTTATTAAATAATTTTTTTGTTGCAGGATAAATAAATTGAAATGAACATGTATTTTAAAAAAATTTGTACTTCAAATTAAACATGAAATGAGTGACGATAAAACCCAAGACTTGTACTTAAGTTAGATGTTTCTAGTTTGCAAGATTTTAGAATCCAAAATTTGTCAAACTCTGAGTTCAACACTTTTATCCAACCTCAACCATGTTTGAAATTATATCTCTAATGAAATTATTTGTTTATAAAATGTAGAAAATTAATGAAATTTATTAAAAACCATTTGTATATTTTATATGTTTCCAATCAAGGAAAGTAATCACGGAGTGCAAATTGTAAGAACGGGAATTATATAAACTAAAATTTTAATGAATTTAAAGTTATATATTAGAAATTTATATATAATTTGAATAAGGAAAGATTTTATAAGAAAATTTTATTTAATTTCAAAATTTTAAATATTAAAAAAAAATATAGATACAATTGTATAAAATTTGTAGAAATAGATACATTTGTCCTACATGGCTTCGTATATGACAATTTTGTGCCATACAGTGTATTATGTCACACACAATGTGTGTGTCTACTTGGATGGACTAATAGTCCAATGGGAAATATGTGTCTTAATTTGGATGATAGGATCAAATATATCAAAAAAGAAGAAGAAAGTATGACGAATGACAAATATAACTCTTTTTTGAGAATACAAAGGTAAATATGACCCTTTTCTGTTTTAAAAATATTACATAAATTGAGATGAACATAATATGTGTTATACTCTAAACTAGTGAACAAATCTGCGCTTTGCGTGTATTAGACTTTTTTATATTAAATTTCTAATAAAAATATTTTAAACTTTAATCAATTATATTATTAAAATACGTTTTTTTTTTTATGATTTTCCATTACTTGAAAGTTTAGAGTCCTCTATAAAACTTGTATATCATATCATATATTATTATAAGTGGGAAGATCCAAAGTGCAAAGTTGGATTATGTAACATCCGACAATTTAAAATGAATATGAAGAAGCTTGAAATTCGGAAATAGTCATTTTTGGAAAAAAAAATTAGAATCTGGAAATTTTGGCTAAGTGTGGAAATAAGTGAGTTTTTGGCTAACTTTGAGAAGTCATAACTCCTAGCTCAGGATGAGTTAGGAGTATTTCCAGTTATGGTTGCGAAGCTCGTGGAATGATATTTCCAACGCCACTGATTTTACTCAATTCCGAGTTCGTATGAGTGAGTAATGCCCTTTGAAAGTTGGGCAGTTGGCAGGGAATTCCGTCCGGAAATTTTAAGGACATTTTGGTCTTTTTCCATAATTAATTCCTTGTGTTATTTTGTTGGGTTGGACTGATTTTGATCAGTTTGCTTCCATTTTTAAAGAGTAAGAGCTAGGGCTTGGGAGAGAAGAGAAGAAGAAGAGAAGAAAGGGAAGATCAAGCAAGGAGATTGTCGTGGTTTCGTCGGGGGTGATCCCTATCAAGGTATGTGAGTCTTAGTGATGGATTGATCCTTTCCCCCACACACCAACTAGTTTTAGTTTTGAGAAAAGGCTGGTCTCATTGTTGAAGTTGTTGGATTGGGTTGTTGGTGTTGTTGATTGTGTTGTTGGAAGTTCTAGTTGATTTAGTACATGACTTGTTTGTGTTTTGGGCTGAAATCTATTGTATATTGACGAATTGATGATTCTAAAAGTTATGACCATTTGAAGTTGATTCACCAGAAATTTTCAGCAATTTGGGCAGTTATTTCCCATCTACGGTCACAACCTACGAACCGTGGATCGATTGATGGTCCGTACTGGTCGATCGTCAATCAGGACAGAAACTGGGCTTTTTGGGGTATCGATCTACGGACCCGATCTACGGTCCGTAACCTGACCTACGGATCGTAAGTCCCAGCGGTGGGTCAACACTTAGCCAATTTTCTGACTGAGTTCTTGGGGAAAACTCTGTCATGAACGACGGACCTGCAGGACGGACCGTAAGTCCATCTACGGTCCGTCGATGGCATCCGTAAGTGTCACCTGTGTCACCAGAAGTCTGAAGTCATAGCCAAGTTTCCCCCACTCTTTTCTCACTTTCTCATGCATGTTCCTAGGTATTATACCTATGTTTCATAGTTGTTTTCGACACTCCAAAGTACGTCTAAGCATTCAAGAATCCCTCCATAACATGAGATCAAACACTTGAATTCATAATTCCAATTCAAGGGAAGTTAGTTTCAAGTCAAGTAAAAAGAGTATAGAGTTTCAAGTCGAGTTAAGTCAAGAGTTTCGAGTTAAGTTAAGAGTTTCAAGTTGAGTTCTTTCAAAAAGGGCTATTAAGGAACTAAGTATTCCCAAAGGAGTTTATAAATGTTTTTACATTTGAGTAAGAGGGGAACCATGCTTTCCAAAAAAGCCCTTGGGCTACGTTTTGAGTAATTATCTCAACTAAAGAAAGATGTGTTTAAAAACACTTATGAGCCAAAGTATTTTTGGGAGTAGTATTGAGCACCGAATTGGAGACACGAGTTCATATTCACTCAACTCTCCATAAGAACCATGCGCCAACATGAGATTTCTCGGGTCATACTTTTTAGATGATCATGAAAGTTAAGCTAGTGGATCCACTAAGTAAAGTTAGCTTCCTATATCACGGCAAGGTATACGATGGTCCTTGGACAACGCGAGGTAAAGCGTTGTATCATCACTAGGCTCATAGTGGTGGTTGTCGGTTAAAGAACCTCCCACTAAAGATATATTACTTTTATATAAGTAAAGTTGAGTTGTTATTGTTTTACCATTAACATGCTAAGTTGTTTATACTGTTTTACAAGCCTTTTATATTGCATGTGTTTATGGTTTTTTTTACATTAAGTTCAGTTATTCATAAGTCGAACAGAGCCAAGGTAAGAGTTCTGTTCTACTCCTTTCAAGCTTGAGTTGTGGTTTAGCTTTCCAGCTCGCATACTCGTACATTCCATGTATTGATGCCAGTTGGCCTGCATCTTTTTACTATGCAGACACAGGTACTCAAGATCAGCTTTCAGCCCGCCGTTGATCAGTAGAGGCACTCCGAGTCGGTGGTGAGCCTCTTTGCCTCGGAGGACTCGATTATTTTGCGTTCTTAGTTTTGTTTTGTTAGGATGTTGTGGGGCCTGTCCCAACATCCATCTCAGTATTTTAGAGGCTTCATAGACAGTCAGTCAGTTAGTTTTGAGTTTCTCTTCTATATATATATATATATATATATATATATATATATATATATATATATATATATATATATATATAATATCCTATTTTGAGACTTGAGTTGCCTTCTTGGCCAGATTGTTATCACTTGGTTATTTGTCACGCCCCGAGCCTAGACCCTGGGCGGGACCGGCACCCGGAGACCATTTCTGGCCCCAAGCGAACCCTTGGCCTGGCTTTCTTAACTCAGCGGAAACCTAACCCAACCAAATAACTCAATGCAATGCAATATTACAAAACAACTTAACTTATAAAATATGGCCATAAAGGCAACTCGAATCTCAAAATAGAATATTTACATAGATGAGAGACTCAAAACTAAGCGACCGACTCCGTCGTCTATGAAGCCTCTAAAATATCGAGATGGATGTTGGGACAGGACCCGCAACATCCTAATAAAACAAAAACTAAGAACACAAAATAATTGAGTCCTCCGGAATGCAAAGAGGCTCACCACCGACTCAGGTGCTCGTTTGGATCAACGACGTGCGGGATGTTGATCCGGGTACCTGTATCTGCATCATAAGACGATGCAGGCCAACTGGCATCAGTACATGGAATGTACGAGTATGCGAGCTGGAAAACTAAGCAACATAGGCTAGAAGGAAATTTGGAAGAAACTGAAAAGTTTACCTTGCTCAACTCGACCCTACCTGTCTGACTTCTCTCAATATAAGGCAATTTAAAACAAGTGCGATATAAAGAAAGACTATTTAAAACATGTTATAAACTCTGTGTGTATACAATGATACAATAAACCTGAGATGTATATAGAAATACAATGAACTGATGTTTATAAAAATACAATAATCTATGTGTATGAAAATACAATAAGCCGTTTGTGGGAGTTTCTCTAACCGACAACCATCACATAAGAGCTATAGTGATGATACGGCGATCGACCTCACGCTGCCCAGAGCATCTTATACCCGGCCAAAGGTATAAGACCTGAACTGCCTAATGGATCCACTAGTCTAATCTGAAAAGGATTCATCTAAAAAGTATGATCCTTTTCTACCCATGGTGGCTAACATGGTTCTATGGGGGTTGTGGGTTCTTTGAACGCTCCCCAATTCGGTGCTCGATACTACTCCCAAAAAATGTACTGGCTCTTATGTTTTTAAAACATATTTATTCCTGCTGATATGAGATAATTACTCAAAAACTAGCCCGAAGGCTTTTTGGAAATCTTAGTTTCCAACCTTGTTTAAATGTAAAGACATTTCTTTTAAAACTTCTTTGGGAATACATAGTTCCCTAATAACCTTGAGAAGTGAACTCAACTTTAAACTCTTTACTTTACTTGAACTCTTGGCTTGATGTGAAACTCTTAACTTAACATGAAACTCTTAACTTTTGACTTGACTTGAAACTCAATACTTAACTTGGAACTCTATATTTAACTTGGAACTCTATATTTAACTTGGAACTTGAGCCTTAAAATGAAGTTAAAATGTTCAATAAAGACTCTTGAAAAGCTTGGAGGACTTGCTTGAACTAACTTCTTAACTTCTAAGCTTGACTTCTAATTTCACTTGGCTTCTAACTCGACTTGACTTGAAACTAACTTCACTTGAATTGGAAACTAACTTCACTTGACTTCTAACTTTACTCTCCTTAAATTGGAATTATGAATTCAAGGGTAATGATTTGTGTTTGGAAGGACCCCATGATGTTTAGGAAATAATTTAGGACAACTAAACTTAAGAAGAATTACAAATTTAAATTCTGAAACAGGGCAGATTTTGTTCGCAGAGGGAACACGGCCCGCAACCTAGACTTGTTTCCCGAAAGCAACTGCCTTTTCTCCTTCATGTTGCCAACTCTAACCCTCTTAACTTCAAAGGTTCTTTTCCCAAACACTTGGGGTTATAAACCCCTCAACATACAGTGGATTCCACTAAAAAAACGCACCAGATCCTGTCCCAAATCAGCAAGACTTCAACAACACAACCAACAACTTCAACAACCAAAATAAGTCTTTTCTTGGAATTAAAACGAGTTGGTGTGTGGGGGTATGAACCAACCAACACTAAGGATCATAAAATACCTCAATATACAATAGACTTCAGCCCAAGAACACAACCAAATCATGTCCCACAACCAACAATAACTTCAACAACACAACTAACAACATCAACAACAACTAACAACTTCAACAACTTCCACAACAAATCCAATATTTTCTCAAATCATAAAAATGAGCTTGGTGTGTGGAGAATTTAGCCAAATTTTCCAGATTTCAGAATTTTTTTCCAAAATGACTACTTCCAATTTCAAGCTTCTTCATATTCATTTTAAATTGTCGGATGCTACAATATCTCCCCCTTGGGAACATTCGTCCTCGAATGAGGTTACTTTTTACAATGCTAAGAGTATAACATCAACTCTAACACCCAACTAGCAATCATGCAAACAACAATAACAATAACATGCCCATTATAATTTAAAGAGCACTAAGAAGGAAATTAATACCTTGATCTGCGGATTCAAAGAGATATGGATATCTTTTCTTCATGTCCTCTTCGGCTTCCCAAGTAGCTTCCTCAACAAATTGGTTCCTCCAAAGGACCTTGACTGAGGCTACATCCTTTGTTCTCAACCTACGAACTTGCCGATCTAAAATTCTAACAGGAATCTCCTCATAAGATAAGTTATCCTTGATCTTAATACTTTCAGTCGGCAGGATCAATGAAGGATCGCCTATGCACTTCTTCAACATGGAGATGTGAAATACCGGATGAACCGCTGCTAGTTCCTGTGGTAACTCCAACTCATAAGCAACATTGCCAATCCTCTTGGCTATGCGGTAAGGTCCAATATACCGGGGACTAAGTTTTCCCTTCTTACCAAACCTCATAACGCCTTTCATGGGTGAAACCTTCAAATATACCCAATCATCTACTTCAAACTCTAACGCCCTTCTCCTAACATCGGTATAGGATTTCTGACGACTACGTGTGCCGTTTTCAACCTCTCTTGAATCAATTTCACCTTCTCCATAGCTTGGTGAACTAAATCTGGTCCTATCAGCGTGCTTCACCAACTTCAAACCATCCAATAGGAGATCTACATCTTCTCCCATAAAGAGCTTCATATGGAGCCATCGAATCTTTGGAGTGATAACTTCATTGTTGTAGGCAAACTCAATGAGAGGTAGGTGATCATCCCAATTACCTTTGAAATCAATCACACAAGCCCTCAACATATCCTCTAAAGTCCGAATAGTGCGTTACGCTTGCCCATCGCCCGAGGATGAAAGGCGGTACTTAAGTTCACCTTTGAACCCAAGCCCTTCGAAAAGATTTCGAGCGTGCGATGGCGAGCACCTCTATACGAAATAATGGAGATTGGGACTCCATGAAGTCTCACTATCTCTTGAACATACAACTTGGCATAATCTTCTCTTTGTATTGGTAGTCTTTACCGGTAAAAAATGAGGCGACTTTGTCATTCGGTCGACAATCACCCAAATAGAATCATCTTTGCCTACGAGACCTTGGCAACCCTGTGATGAAATCCATATTGATCATCTCCCACTTTCACTCTGGAAGTTCTATCCTCTGAGCCAAACCACCGGGCCTTTGGTGTTCAACTTTCACTTGTTGGCAATTTGGACACTTAGCAACAAACTCAGCAATGCCCTTCTTCATGCCATTCCACCAATAAACTTCACGCAAATCATGATACATCTTGGTGGAACCCGGATGAATAGAATATCTGGAGCTGTGAGCTTCCTCCATAATCTTCTCTTGGAGTCCATCTACCATAGGTACACACAATCTACCTTGATATCTCAATGCACCATCTCCCCCTTGTTCAAAAGCTAATACTCTTTGCTTCTGAACATTTGCCTTCAGCTCAAGCAAAATGGGATCTTGATCTTGCTTCTCTTTCACTTCTGACATTAATGATGACTCGGCTCTGCTCGTCACCGCTATTCCTCCTTCTGCGGAATCTGTAAATCTGACTCCCAGGCATGCCAGTCTGTGCACATTTTTTGCTAACTCTCTCCTTCCTTCTTCAATATGGGCGGTGCTACCCATAGACAACCTGCTCAAAGAATCAGCAACAACGTTAGCCTTACCTGGGTGGTAAAGAATACTCAAGTCATAATCCTTGAGTAACTCTAACCACCTCCTCTGTCTGAGATTAAGCTCTTTCTGAGTAAGCACATATTGAAGGCTCTTGTGATCAGTGAATATGTCGACATGTACACCATACAAGTAATGACGCCATATCTTCAAAGCAAATACTACAGCAGCTAGCTCTAAGTCATGGGTTGGGTAGTTCTTCTCATGAACCTTTAACTGTCTAGAGGCATAAGCTATAACCTTGCCATTTTGCATTAAGACACAACCCAAACCAATTCTAGATGCATCACAATACACCACAAAACCTTGAGTGCCTTCTGGTAACGTCAAAACTGGAGCTGAAATCAACCTCTTTTTCAATTCCTGAAAGCTGTTCTCACAAGCTTCAGACCATTGAAATTTCACTGTCTTCTGAGTCAACTTGGTCAAAGGGGATGCAATAGTCGAGAACCCTTCAACAAACCTTCTATAATAGCCATCCAAACCCAAGAAACTCCTAATTTCAGTTGGAGATGTGGGTCTAGGCCAACCCGCACCGCCCTCAATTTTCCGAGCTGGCGGTAGTCTATACACATTCTAAGGGAACCATCTTTCTTTCTCACAAACAAGACCGGAGCACCCCAAGGTGAGACACTTGGTCGAATGAAACCCTTATCTAGGAGATCTTTCAACTGCTCTTTCAACTCTTTCAACTCTGCTGGTGCCATTCTATATGGCGGAATAGAGATAGGACGAGTATCAGGAATGAGATCTATGCCGAACTCTATTTCTCTCTCAGGAGGAATTCCGGGTAGATCATCAGGAAAAACTGGAAACTCTCTTACTATAGGAACTGACTCAAAAGAAGGCATCTCAACACTAGAGTCATGAACTCGGACTAAGTGATAGATACAACCCTTCGAAACTAACTTTCTTGCCTTAAGGTACGAAATGAAACGACCCTTAGGCACTGCTGAACTGCTACTCCACTCTAAGATTGGCTCGTTCGGAAACTGAAACTTGACTGCTCGAGTTCTACAATCTATCGATGCATAACAAGCATGAAGCCAATCCATACCTAAGATGACATCGAAATCTACCATGTCTAACTCAACCAAATCAACCCTGGTGCTCTTGTGACTGATGGAAACAGGACAACCACGATATACTCTTTCTGCTAGAATAGATTCTCCAACAGGTGTAGAAACACAAAAGGGTTCACAAAGTCTTTCAGGAAGAACGTCAAATTGATTTGCAACATAAGGAGTTACAAACGATAAACTTGCTCCTGGGTCTAGCAAAGCATACACATCAAAAGCAAAAACTTTGATCATACCAGTGACAACATTTGGAGAATTCTCTTGCTCATGGCGACTGGTGATTGCATAAAGGCGGTTTGCTCCTCCACCGGTACTAGAAGTAGCTCCTCTAGGTGCCATCCTGTCTGGGGGAACAACTGAAGAAGACTGTGATTTATTGCCTCTATTACCCTGCTGATTATTTGGACACTCTCGCATGAAATGTCCATTCTGACCACACTTGAAACAACCAGTGGAGCCCTCGACAAATACCTGAGTGGTTTCTACCACACTTGGCGCAGGCAGGAGGCTTACTACTCCCTTGTGCCACACTACCCGAAGATTGCACTGGTCTAGCCTTGAAGTCCTTCGAATTCTGAACATTATATTCACCTCTGTATCTGGGTGCAAGTGCTCTAGCCGGCGGTGGAGCAGGTCCCTTTTGCCTTTGCTGAAAGGAGGAACGGTTTGAATTACCTCTCTGCTGCCCGGACTCGTTTCGGTCTTAGCTCTCTTATTTCGAACTCTTCTCTCGTCCCTCGCCCTTCTCTTCCTCAACCCGCCGCACATAAACCATCAACCTTGATATGTCCATGTCCCCAATAAGCATTGCGGCCCTACCTTCTTTACTTGTCAACCGAGACAGCCCAGCAACAAACAAGCTCATTCTATTCCTCATGTCCGCAACCATCTCCGGAGCATAGCGGGATAATTGTGTGAACTTCAAACTGTACTCATGAACACTCAAGGACTCCTGCTTAAGTGTGAGGAACTCACGTACCTTGACCTCTCTCAATTCTCGAGGAAAGAAATGCCCCAAGAAAGCTTCTTCAAAACGGCCCCAACTCACAGGTGGTGCATTATCAACTCTGCCCCCTTTCCACTGGTCGAACCAAGTTCTAGCAACATCCTTCAATTGATACGCAGCTAGTTCAACCCGCTCAATATCTGCCACATGCATCACATCAAAAATCTTCTTCAACTCCTCAATGAAGTTCTCTGGATCCTCAGTAGTACTCGAACCCATGAAACTCGGAGGATTCATCCCCAAGAACTCACGAATCCTAGAAGTGTCAGCTCCTTCATGTCTAGCTCCTCTTTGTTGACCAATTTGATTAGTCACAGCTTGACTCAGAATTCTAATTGCCTCTCTGAACTCGGCATTAGAAACTTCTCCTTGATCTTGCACTCCCGGGGCATAAGGTAACTCTTGCTCATCAACATAACGTCTAGGAAGACGCCCTCTACCAACTCTTCGTGGAGGCATAATTATCTGAAAACACGCACAAGAACGGATTAGAAAGAAACTTTTTAGAGATCAACTCTAACGCATGAAATGAGTGTGAAAGAAATGAGAAATCTTCCTAAATGTTGCAGCCTCCCAATTATAGATGTGGCGCGCTTCACACCGATAACTAGGACTCTATAGACACGGCTTCATAGACTCCCTAGGACTCTTGAACTCTGTGCTCTGATACCAAGTTTGTCACGCCTCGAGCCTAGACCCTGGGCGGGACCGGCACCCGGAGACCATTTCTGGCCCCAAGCGAACCCCTGGCCTGGCTTTCTTAACTCAGCGGAAACCTAACCCAACCAAATAACTCAATGCAATGCAATATTACAAAACAACTTAACTTATAAAATATGGCCATAAAGGCAACTCGAATCTCAAAATAGAATATTTACATAGATGAGAGACTCAAAACTAACCGATCGACGTGTCTGTCTATGAAGCCTCTAAAATACCGAGATGGATGTTAGGACAGACCCATGAACATCCTAATAAAACAAAAACTAAGAACACAAAATAATTGAGTCCTCAGGAATGCAAAGAGGCTCACCACCGACTCGGAGTGCTCACTGGATCAACGACGTGCGGGATGTTGATCCGGGGTACCCGATATCCGCATCATAAGACGATGCAGGCCATCTGGCATCAGTACATGGAATGTACGAGTATGCGAGCTGGAAAACTAAGCAACATAGGCCAGAAGGAAATTTGGAAGAAACTGAAAAGTTTACCTTGCTCAACTCGACCCTACCTGACTGACTTCTCTCAATATAAGGCAATTTAAAACAAGTGCGATATAAAGAAAGACTATTTAAAACATGTTATAAACTCTGTGTGTATACAATGATACAATAAACCTGAGATGTATATAGAAATACAATGAACCGATGTTTATAAAAATACAATAATCTATGTGTATGAAAATACACAATCAACTGTTGTGGGAGTTTCTCTAACCGACAACCATCACATAAGAGCTATAGTGATGATACGCCCGATCGACCTCACGCTGCAGAGCATCTTATACCCGGCCAAAGGTATAAGACCCGAACCGCCTAATGGATCCACTAGTCTAATCGAAAAGGATTCATCTAAAAGTATGATCCTTTTCTACCCATGGTGGCTAACATGGTTCTATGGGGGTGTGGGTTCTTTGAACGCTCCCCCAATTCGGTGCTCGATACTACTCCCAAAAATGTACTGGCTCTTATGTTTTTAAAACATATTTATTCCCCGATATGAGATAATTACTCAAAAACTAGCCCGAAGGCTTTTTGGAAATCTTAGTTTCCAACCTTGTTTAAATGTAAAGACATTTCTTTTAAAACTTCTTTGGGAATACATAGTTCCCTAATAACCTTGAGAAGTGAACTCAACTTTAAACTCTTTACTTTACTTGAACTCTTGGCTTGATGTGAAACTCTTAACTTAACATGAAACTCTTAACTTTTGACTTGACTTGAAACTCAATACTTAACTTGGAACTCTATATTTAACTTGGAACTCTATATTTAACTTGGAACTTGAGCCTTAAAATGAAGTTAAAATGTTCAATAAAGACTCTTGAAAAGCTTGGAGGACTTGCTTGAACTAACTTCTTAACTTCTAAGCTTGACTTCTAATTTCACTTGGCTTCTAACTCGACTTGACTTGGAAACTAACTTCACTTGAATTGGAAACTAACTTCACTTGACTTCTAACTTTACTCTCCTTAAATTGGAATTATGAATTCAAGGGTAATGATTTGTGTTTGGAAGGACCCCATGATGTTTAGGAAATAATTTAGGACAACTAAACTTAAGAAGAATTACAAATTTAAATGAAACAGGGCAGATTTTGTTCGCAGAGGGAACACGGCCCGCAACGTAGACTTGTTTCCCGACGGCGCCCTCGCCTTTTCTCCTTCATGTTGCCAACTCTAACCCTCTTAACTTCAAAGGTTCTTTTCCCAAACACTTGGGGTTATAAACCCCTCAACATACAGTGGATTCCACTAAAAAAAACGCACCAGATCCTGTCCCAAATCAGCAAGACTTCAACAACCAAAATAAGTCTTTTCTTGGAATTAAAAACGAGTTGGTGTGTGGGGGTATGAACCAACCAACACTAAGGATCATAAAATACCTCAATATACAATAGAATTCAGCCCAAGAACACAACCAAATCATGTCCCACAACCAACAATAACTTCAACAACACAACTAACAACATCAACAACAACTAACAACTTCAACAACTTCCACAACAAATCCAATATTTTCTCAAATCATAAAAAATGAGCTTGGTGTGTGGGGGAAAGGATCAACCCACACTAAAGAACTCACATACCTTGATAGGGATCACCCCCGACGAAATTCCACGACGGAAACTTGTTGGTCTCCTCTTTCTCCTCCTCTTCTTCTCCTCTTCTTCTCTTCTTCACTCTCAAGAACCCTAACTTTCTCTCTTTAAAAATGAGACAAACTGATATAAAATCAGTCTAACACTTTAATATAACCAAAACAATTGATTTGTGAAAAGACCAAAATGCCCTTAAATTTTCCGGACGGATTCCCTACCAACCGCCCAACTTTCAAAGGGCATAACTCGCTCATACGAACTCGGAATCGAGTAAACTCGGTGGCGTTGGAAAGTTCATTCCACGAGCTTCGTAAACATAACTGGAACTACTCCTAACTCATCCTGAGCTAGGAGTTACAACTGTTCAAAGTTGGCCAAAAATCACTGATTTCCCACACTTAGCCAAAATTTCCAGATTTCAGAATTTAGCCAAATTTTCCAGATTTCAGAATTTTTTTCCAAAATGACTACTTCCAATTTCAAGCTTCTTCATATTCATTTTAAATTGTCGGATGTTACATTATTTTTATAACCTTTCCTTGCTGTTGAGTTAAGTTTCCGTTGAGTTAAAAAAGCCAGACCAAGGGTTCGCTTGGGGCCAGCAATGGTCTCCGAGTGCCGGTCCCGCCCAGGGTGTAGGCTCGGGGCGTGACAGATTACCATTTTACCCCTATACTAAATCAAAATATTAATTATATACTTAAAGTGGAAGTAGTCAAAAGTTGAAAAATGAAAATATCAATAGAAAGTCTAAATTAGATATTTTTATCCTTTTAACAACTAAATTTAATTATATTTGCAAAACCTTTTTCTTTTCTTTTGTATTTATTTTCATTTCTCTCTTTCAATTTACTTAACACATACCGTGTATATACAATATAAAAGTAGCAATAAACAAGGTGATGTATCACTCTCTATAGTCTCCAAATGCATTTATCATTTTTTTTTTCCTTTTTTTGTTTGAATTTTTCAAATTAATTTTATAGTTAACAATTTAATATATACATGGGGATTATAATAAAATTTAACGATTTCTCTAACAACAAAATGAATAGCAACAGCCAATTAGGTAGAGTGAAGAATTACGATTTACTAGAGCTGTCAATATGGGCTGGCCCACCTCATCCGGGCTAACCCATATAGGCTTTGAAATTTTACGGGTCAGACCGGGCTAGCCCATTTTTGGTGTGGGCCAGTAAATGGTCCGCCCAGCCCACAAGTACACAGGCTACGGGCTTTGCCGGGCCAACCCTCTTTTCTTAAAAGTATTTTTTTTTTTATAATTTTTCAAATTAAATTATAATTTAAAAATATTATCATAAATATCGGCAAGACAATATTACATGGTGTTAGTGTTACTACTTGTTAATCAAATCCACAGATAAAATTATCTTTATAATATTTATTAAGTTTGATTTCAAATAAAAGCATAAATAGCTAAATAGAAATATTAACCTAATTGATTTCCAATTATCATAATAAAACACAATATTCCATAGGCTACGGCCTATGTAGTGATTCCCTAGAATTTTTATGGAATTTTTATTTTATGTAGTACATATTTTATAAATATAATTTGTATTTAAATTGTAATATTTCAAACTTTAAAAATATTTTGAGTTTAGACACTTATTATTTTTAATACTATATATTTTATTTTTATTTTTTAATTAATTTTTATTTGGCCCACGGGCCGGCCCTATCCATATTTCTCAAGCTCCACAAATCGGTAGGCTTATTCAGCCCGGGCTAAAAAGCCCTTATCTTAAATGGGCTCCAAAAATCGTAGCCCAACCCTATTAAATTACAAGTTAGATCAGGCCGGCCCAATGGACCTAGCTCATATTAACGGCTCTACGATTTACGAAGGAAATTAAGAATTGCAGTAAATGAGATGGTGAAGAGTCATAGCATGACATGATACAATCAATTCCTATTCTTTTTGGGGTGAAACTGTCAAATGACTATAAAGCTTCTAACTTAAGCGTATTATTATTTCGTTGAGTCTACGATCTCTTCTCTAACACTTAAACACACGAGCCAATCTATAACAATTAAATCTGGTCAATTTATTTAGTATTTAAGTAATACTACTTTTCTATATTATTTGCTCTAAATATTAATCTTCATATCTTATATACAATTAGGGGTGTACAAAACTGAACCGAAACTGAACCAAACCGCAAATCGAGTCAACTCGACTAGTGGTTTGGTTTGACTTGGTTTGGTATTGGGAAAAGAAACCCGACTATATTTGGGTTGGTTTGGTTTTAACTAAAAAAAAAACAACCCGAGACCAAATAATTTTAAAATTTTATTTTATACATAAAAATATTTACTTTGATATAATTTTAAAATATTTCTTATGCTATTTCATAGTTTTTATCTTTTAATACAGTATTTCAAGTTTAAAACCTAGAATTCGGAATGGTCCAATAAAGATTATAGTTCATAGATGTTGATAATTATAATAAAACTTAAATCAAAATCAAATTAGTACTAATGCAAAAAGAAAATCAATTCAACACTAAGAATGACAATAATATTGAATATTTGTTCTTTAGTTTTACATTGGTTTAGACAATTAAAATACATAATCTAATTTTAATTTTCCTTAAATATTTAGTAATGTAACTAATACTTATTTTAGCATGATTTAGAACTTTTAAATTAAGATCATTTTCATTATGACTTTGCAATATTTATTTTATATGATGATTTCATTATTATTTTTTATTGAATATTTTTGTGTCATCAGTACTAATATCATATTTTGTGTTATTTTTTTAAGAAACACCTTAGATAATTGTATTTTGGTTGGACTAAAGAAATATTTGGAGCATAAGTTAATTATATGTTTGTATGCAAACTTTACCGAAAAAATCCAAAAATCTGAAAAAAAAATCCGAGGTTTATTAGTTTGGTTTGATTTATAAATTTAAAAATTCGACACAATGGTTTGGTTTGGTATTTGAAAAACCCGAAAAAATCCGAATTTTATTAGTTTGGTTTGGTTTATAAATTTAAAAAATTTACACAAATGATTTGGTTTGATATTTGAAAAACCCGAACCAACCCGGTCATGTACACCCCTATATACAATTACTCATTCAATTGATATATTTAGTGTTCATAACTCTCCTATATTTTATATTCATAACCTATATCTTTTGATATTCCTTAATTTTTATATATATAAATTCATTTTTTTTGTTTCAACGGCTACCTAAGATTATTCTTTTTATTATATAGTTAAAATGGCGAATCATTGTATTAATTAATTTAAGTCATACTTTAGTTTGACTCTATAAAGACGACTCTTAAGTTTATATTGGTTGTGTTTTTTCTTTACTAGGCTTTTTTTGGTTTAATTTTTTATTAATTTCTTATTGTCATGAGTCTATATTTTTATTGAGCTCAAATTAGACATTCATGCCTTTATTAGAAGTTTGCTAACTACTGCGCAAAGTTCAAAATTTGTAGTTGGTTACTTAAAAAGAATTAATTTTAAACATTAAAATATGTCCCTCATTTTTATTTCTTGTCATATTTTTTTAAGATTAATTTGTCATTGCTATATTTTATTACTCATTACATGCACGCTTTCATAGAATTCTAATAGTTCTAATGTATCTATAAAAAAAATAACATGAGATACACGTGTAGCATGTGTGTTCGAAACTAGTAATCTAATATAAGTGAAACAATATTTTCATTTATTTCTTAAAAGAAGGTAAAGAAAGAAAATTGAAGGAGTACAAAAAAAAAATCAAACACTTTCTGTAAGTATCTGTATATGTATAACAAAATTGAACATTTTTTTTATCTTTAACGTTTTTTCCCTCTCTTACTTTCCGACATAATCACTCGTTTTCTCTTTTAAAAGAAATATTAAATCATATTTTCTCTTTTAAAAAATATTAAATTATACTCTTCTTTTTCATCTTTTAACTTCTAAATAATCAAAATATATTTCCAAATCTCTATATAAAATGTAAAACTAATAATTCAAGAAACATTGAATAAAAGCATATTGTAACATATGAAGAAGTTAAAACATTATTACTCATTGATTATTCAATTTAATTTGAGAAAATGCAAGTAATCAATGTAGTTAGGAATGGAAAAATAAATAACAGAAAAACTAATCATTATAAATTAATATAGAATTACAGTATAGATTTTTAAAAAACGACTCTTGGACATATAAATGATAAAAATAATCATATTATTATGGATGATGCAACTTTAGGTGCAATCCATATAAAATGAACTTTTGAGGCTTGGCATAAAACTGTTACCAATAGGAACACCTTCTTGCATATGAGTTGATTTACCAAAATAATTAAATAGCAATCAGTAATTTACTCCTTCTATCTCTCATTTACTATTTGATTGTCAAATTCTCTCTTTTATACTATCATTTTTAGTGATCACACATTACTGGCGAATTTTCACTATTCCAACAAATGCAAATCCTCCTCAAACATATGTCTTATACATTCTAATATTAGTCATATATTTCTCGTAATAAAGTGTCGTTTTTCTGCATTACAAATATATTAAAGTAAGTAATAGAGTAATGAGAAGAAAAAATATGAAAGAGAGATGATGAATATAAAAAAAATCACAAAAAACATAAATAGGATTCTATATACAATGAATGGAATATACTGCTAGAGTATTTGAAAGCATCTGCAAAGCCAACAACGGGCACAGTCAATCGTAGATCCCACATGATGCCTTGTACCCTCACTCAACCTTGTCTCTCGCTTGTCGACTTGAGTCGAGCTAACTTTCGATCGAGGACTACCGGTGAAAAGTGAGCAGATTCCCCAAAAAAACCCTGGGAATAATGGAAAAAAAAGATATCTCGGTAACGAAAACTATAGGGGGCTGTATTGGCGAGATCCAACGATGAACAGCTGCCCAAAAGAAAAACCACCTGGAAGTCCGAGGTTGTCTAACATTAATATTCTCTAGAGATCACTACAAAGAGAAGCAAAGAGAAAAAAACAAATTATTTTTTCTAAAAAAAATTCACGATTCGTATAGTTAAGAATAAAAATAATAATTAAATATATTGTATTATACATGTTAAATTATTTTACCTTGTAAAATCAAACTATGCAAAAATATCTAACATTCTTCATTATACATCCCTCCTGTAAAATCAGATCAAAGAAAACAAAAATTGATCAACCAAAGGTACAAAAGGTGAAGAATAGAAAAATGAAAATAAAATAATCATCATACATTTTCGTGCAAAATCAAATCAAAGAAGACAAAAAATTGATCAACCAAAGATACAAAAGATGAATAAAAAAATGAAAATAAAAAAAATAATCATCATACATTTCTCAAAATAGGTTTTTATAAGTGTGATCTTAAGGAGTTATAAATTTATAAATTAAATAATTTGAAGGTTATGAATTTGAAAGGTTAGGAGTTATAGATATTACTAAATTAATTAAGATCTGAATTTATGTAATTGAAGAGGTATGAATTAAAGAGATGATTTTATAAAATAAAATAATTGAAGAAAATTAGAGAACATGTCAAAACAAATAGAGCAACTTTCACATATAGCAAACACAAAATTCATATTTGTATGCTATAACAAAGTTTGCATAATTGCGCTCCATAGTAAACATAAATATATATATTTCGCTATACATATACAAAAGAAAGAGTTGCATAATCTGTTTTGGTATACATATACAAAAAGATCAATTGTATAAAGTGAGAGAGACGAGTGAGCGAGCGAGATCTGGGAGAGGGGAATGAAAATATATGTATATATACAATTTTCACGCATTTTATACATTTGCATTTTTGTATAAAGTGAGAGAGGCGAGTGAGAGAGCGAGATCTAGGAGAGTGGTGAGCGAGATCTGGGAGAGGGGAGAGAGGGGAACGAAAATATATGTATATATACAATTTTCTCTCGCTTTATACAAACACAAACGCATTTTATACAATTTGCGTTTTTTGTATAAAGTGAGAGAGCGAGATCTGGGAGAGTGGCGAGCGAGATCTGGGAGAGGGGAACGAAAATATATGTATATATACAATTTTCTCTCGCTTTATACAAACACAAACGCATTTTATACAATTTGCGTTTTTTGTATAATGTGAGAGAGACGAGATATGGGAGAGTGGCGAACGAGATCTGGGAGAGGGGAGAGAGGGGAACGAAAATATATGTATATATACAATTTTCTCTCGCTTTATACAAACACAAATGCACTTTATACACTTGCGTTTGTATAAAAAACGAGAGTGGCGAGCGAGATTCACCAGGAGAGAGGTGAAATAGCAACAGTTTGCTATGAGGTATAATTAAATCAAACTATATTTATAGCATTTAATTTGAATTAATAGTTTACTATTATATACAATTTTCCCAAAAAAAAAAAACCATACCGTATGATGATGGTTTATATATATTTATATATGATATGTATGATTTAACATGTATTTGGCCGAAATCAACCTTGTAGGTTAGTAGAACTAGATTTACTATTGCTATTCTAATATATCGTATTCACTACTATTTGTATTCATTTAATACAGTTGTTGATATAAAGAAAATAATTCAAGTATAACTAATCTCAATGTTAGTGATATCAACATTACTAATTCATCATATTGAATACTATTCTTATTCATCATTTAATAAAATCATACCGTTGTTGATGATTGATATTTTTCTTAGTTCCAGCAAATAAAAAAAAATTAAAAAAGTGTGAAAGACAAAAACAAGAAAGAAAAACTGAAAACTGAAAAATGGTTATGCCGGCCATTTGTAACGGCTTCTTTTAACTCTGTTTATCCTATAAATTTCCCTCTTCTTCTTCTTCTTCTTCTTCTATTTCCCACTAAAATTGTCTCCCAAATTTCCAATTCTTGATCGTCAAATGGCTTATCCCATTTGGAGGAAGAAGCAAATCTGTTTCAATTCTGAAGAAGAAGTAATAGAGGTAGTAGAGATAGGCTCTCCCCTGAAATTCGATTCGAATAACCCATGGAAGATCAAGAAAGAGATTACCCCTCAAGTTCTACATCAAGAAAATCTGGTGATTTCACACTCCGAGACGTTTAACTACATTCTTCCATACTGGAACTTGGACAATGCCAAACAATTGGTGAAGGGGGCCAGGAAGGGTGTTGCTATGTGCGATGTAATCAATGATACTAAGTATAATGAAGATGCAGGTTTCATTTTTCGGAAGCTGAATAATCAAGATGATGACTATTCTCTATCCGTCATGGGATTGTTCAACATTCACCTATTGGGTGTTGGTGATGAAATTGGGCTATATTGGGATCCTAGATTTCAAACGTTTATGTTCATAATACTTTCTAAGGTTTGTAGGAAGAAGATATTCTCTGTTAACAACGACCTAATAGAGACAGGCCCTGCCCAGACAATCCATTCAAATAACATGATGCACATGACGAAAAAGATTACCAGTCAAGATATCACTTTTGGAGAGCTGCGGATTTCATCTTTAGACATGTTTGACTACATTCTTCCATACTGGAACTTGGAGCTGGCAACAAGTTTGGTGAACGGGAATGCGGCGCATGTTGCCTTGTGGGATGCAACAGAGAAGAAGTATGGCAGGACTAATAGGTATGAAGATGGACGTTTTACTTTTAGGAAGCTGAGTACTGATGACTACTCTCTAACGTGCATGACATTGATCAATGATCGCGGATTGGGTGTTGATGATCAAATTGGGCTATGTTGGAATCCTATTATTTCAAAGTTCATATTCAAATTAATTTCAAAGGTTTGTAGGAAGAAGGCATTCTCTAACACACCAGGGGTAATGACTCAAGAGCTAATAGAGACGACAGGCCCTGCCATAATATTTGATCTCAGTAACATAAGGTACCTCGGGAAATTCATTACCCCTCAAAATATCGCTCAAGGAACACTGGAGACTTCACATTCCGAGACGTTTGAGTACATTCTTCCATACTGGAAGTTGGACAAGGCCAAAAGTTTGGTGAATGGGAACGTGGAGCATGTTGTCTTGTTTGATGTAACAGAGGAAAAGTATTGCAGGACTATTGGGTATGAAGATGTAGGTTTTACTTTTAGCAAGCTGGATAATCTTGACTACTCTCTATCGTGCATGGGATTGATCAATCGTCGCGGATTAGGTGTTGGTGATCAAATTTGGCTGTGTTGGAATCCTATTATTTCGAAGTTTATATTCAAATTAATTTCAAAGGTTTGTAGGAAGAAGACATTCTCTAACACACCAGGGGTAATGACTCAAGACCTAATAGAGACGACAGGCCCTGCCATAATATTTTATATGAGTAGCAGAAGGTACTTCAGGAAACACATTACCCCTCAAAATATCGCTCAAGGAACACTGTGTATTTCATCTTTCGAGACGTCTGAGTACATTCTTCCATACTGGAAGTTGGACAAGGCCAAAAGTTTGGTGAATGGGAACGTGAAGCGTGTTGGCGTGTGGGATGTAACAGAGGAAAAGTATGGCAGGACTAATAGGTATGAAGATGTAAGTTTTACTTTTAGGAAGCTGGATAGTCTTGATTACTCTCTATCGTGCATCGCATTGATCAATGATCAGGGGTTGGGTGTTGATGATGTAATTGGGCTATGTTGGAATGCTATTATTTCAAAGTTTGAATTCAAATTAATAAGTAGGGCTGTATTGATTGATTAGGGGATTGTAGAAATTCAAGTTTTATGTTCAAATTGTGTAAATGATTCAAGAAATGAAATATGAATATATGATCGATGATTCTTTCCTCAAATTTAATCTGTTTTTTGTACTTGAAATTTTGTCTACTTGTATTTGCAAGAAAAGAGATGAGTTTCAATTCATCTGGTATACAAGTTTGAATGTTTTGAGCCTGAGTAGCTAAGAATTGACTTAGAATGAGCAAAGATGTGATAGTTCAAACTGTTATATTTCTTTAATTAGAGATGGTTGTATTATCGTGTCTTACAACAATCACATTCTTCTGTTTTTCTTTTACTTGAATTTGCTGATATAATCGTCTTTGTACCTCAATTCTGCTGATCTGAACTTGCAAGTGTATGTGCTAGCATTAGTCATTGTAGTTCTCCACGGTTCATCTAACAGAATATGCACAGTAACATCAAAGAGACGGTGTCCATTTTGCTGTTATCTGGGCTAGTGACTGCACTAATCTGTTCACTCCCTATTAAAGATGGTTATACAAGTTTGAATGTTTTGTGCCTGAGTAGCTAAGAATTGAATTAAGAATAAGCAATAGCGAAGATTTTGAGGCAATGATCAAGAAGATAAAGAGGTCGAGGAGATTACCAGATAGTTGGAAGATGTGCTTGAGGAGATTAATGTAGAAGAAGGGAAAGGGAAAGGGAAAATGAAGAAAGCTGTGGTATATTTTAACGACAAGCTGAAGTATGTAAAAGGTAAAAGAAAGTTTTCAAAAGAGTTCGAGAAGTTGGTGTTGGATTGTCTTTCTAGCAAAGAATCAAAGAGGCCATCAGTTGTAGATCTACTGCAGAGACCATTTTTTCGGTATGCTAAGAACTTGAAATGGTTTCAACGTCGCGTGTTGTATGCAAAGAATCCAATGCCTTATTGCTGATGTATGACGATGAACAATTCGTGGAAGATCAAGATCATCTATACAAGTATAAATCAGAAAAACGGCATATTGTTACATAGAAATGCCATACGGTAGTAGTTCATGTTTTTAGACACTTTATTGCTGGAAAGGGAATTACATTTTTTTTTTAAATCAGGTAAAGTAAAATAGGGGTGTTTTAATATAGGAACAATGTAGTTCCAGGAGCATCCAATAGTTTAGGCATGAAATTTCGCAAAGAGATGATAGTTTAGGGGGATTTTGATACAAGCCCTCGTTGTTGTTAGTATGTAAAATAAGCATTTGCTAATAGATGATCAGTTTCTAGTTTCATGTTCTACTTTAATGGAAGATTATTCACTCACTGGTGGAAGATTACCCCATAATATTCCTTAATCATCAAGGCTGAATCTTTAAGTTGATGAATTGCATACAGTATGATTGATTTTAATGATGGAAAATCAATTCAGCAGATAATAAAAATTCATGAGGAGGGCAGCCAACTTTGGACATTTTTCAAGAGTTGAGGAGAGACATGATCCTTTGATTTAAGCAGCCAGTCATCTCTATTATGATGAAAAAGTGACTGAACCAGATTAGAACCTGCCAAATCAGATCCTCGAGCTGTTTGATCACAGTTTTGAATGTCTTGTGAAAACTCGAGCTTTTTTATCACAGTTTCTCCAAAACATCTTGTTGTATCGTTCTTGAAAGGTCTCATAGCAAGCACATTCTTTTGATAGAACATCTTCTGCTTTTTTTACTTGAATTTGATGATATCATCTTCTTCGTACCTCGATTCTGCTGATCTGAATTTTATTTGTACTTGAATTTTAGTAACCAAGTGTATGCTCCACTCGCCAAAAAAGAAAGAAAGAAATTGAAACAGAAACAGTTGGAAGAAGAAACATATATGTCGTAACTATGTCAACTTTTATATGCATTCTGTAAACCAAAGTAGTTTTTCCAAGCCTTGAGATGCCAACTATGGAAATGACATCAACCTCATCTGATTCACTGGTGAGCTTCCTAATTATCCATTCTGTCTCCGCCTCACATGCCAAACTTGTAACACGAGACTTTCGAGTACATTCTTCCATACTGGAAGTTGTACATGGACAAAGGTTTGGTGAACGGGTGACTGGGTGACTGGCATGTGTTCGTGTGTGGGATGTAACACATGAGAATAACCCTAAGAAGTATGAAGGTGCAAGTGCTGGCTTTAGGAAGTTGTGTAATGATCGTGAATTGGGTGTTGGTGATGAAATTGGGCTATATTGGGATCCTAAGTTTTAAACGTTTGGTTTGCAGATCTTTTTCCAAAGACGTACATGATAAATATAAAAAACTGTTACTCCCTCAGTCCCATTTTATATGTCACCTTTTTACTTTGCACTTGCATTAAGAAATGATGTAACTTTACCCTTCTACCCTTATTTAATTTTTTTGGAACTCAAGTTTTTAATCCATGAATATGAATTAATTAATTTAAATTTATTTAACCAATGAACATGAATCATTTACTTAGCTTTTCTAAGTTGGTCAAATGTATATATTTTCAAGACTAAGTAATTCACAAGGGTAAAAAAGGAACAATATGGTAATTTATGCATTGATTTTATGAAATGACAAGTATTATGGACTAATTATTTATAGAAAGGAGTGACATATAAAATGGGACGGAGGGAGTAGTTTTTAGAAACTATTTTCCTCCTTAGATATATAATAAGAAGGTTACCTGGTGTAATCTTTAACTAAAATACCACCAATTCTTCTAGTACATTCTCAGTTCGACCTTGCTAAACAAAGCACCGAATTCTGGAGAAGTTATGCATTAATCTTCTACTTCCATGATCTGTTTCTCTCAATCAGTAGAATACAAGAAATACAAACAGTACAATAATTTCCTTAAGATTGTTTCGAGTGCATTCTTCCATACTAGAAGTTGTACATGGACAAAGGTTTGGTGAACAGGTGACTGGAATGTGGGATGTAACACATAAGAATAACCCTAAGAAGTATGAAGGTGCAAGTGCTAGCTTTAGGAAGTTGTGTAATGATTGTGAATTGGGTGTTGCTGATGAAATTGGGCTATAATGGATCCTATGTTTTAAACGTTTATTGTTGACACTAAATGTTTTATCCCGTATCAATTGTTAGGTATGTGAGGGAAAAGAAACGAAAGTTTTTGCCCTGAAAATTCCAAAACAAGGGTGTCTAACATTTCACGCCTTTTGCTGACATTTGTGGGAAAGATAGACATGCAATCCAACAGTAATACTCTTGACTTGTCCCCTCCATGATACAACAACCCAACAACGTCGTACAACTCAAGCAACTCCGGATTAGTTGAAGAGTCCAAAGCTCCACATAAGAACACCCTCCTAATTCAACATATAAATGATCTCTTTTATATAGTGAATATAGTTGAAGACTTGGAATATTTTCTTTATCTCAACTCTCTTTCACTACACAAATTCAATATATACACAATATAATACTTCTCATCATTTCTTTTACTCTTTCTCATATCTTCAATATAAAGTAAGACCACACTATTTATAGGTGATGAAATCTTCCTTACAATGAATCAGAAGATAATGAGGTAGTTAATTGGGTAGGTAAATGGCTTAGATGTTACATGAGTTACAAGAATAAAGAGGTAGAATAATGAGTTTAATGAAAAGTTGGAGGTTATATGTGTTATAAGAGAAATAACAGACCCCTTCGTATTGAAAAGTTATAGCAGTTTTTCTTTTTGTAGGCAGTATACACCTAAAGTTCTAAGTCTCTGTTTCCCGCTAAAATTCACTCCCAAATTCCAATTCTTGATCATCAAATGGCTAATCCCATTTGGAGGAAGAAGAAAATCTTTTTCATTTGCTCTTCATTACTTTCTGATGAAGAAGATGTAATAGACCTAATAGAGACAGGCCCTCCCCTCATATTCGATCCGAATAACCCATGGAAGATCAAGAAAATCACTACCCCTCAAGTTCTCCATCAAGGTAATCTGGCGATTTCATTTTCCGAGACGTTTGACTACATTCTTCCATACTGGAACTTGAAAAATGCCACACAATTCATGAACGGGGCTGTGGATATGGGTGTTGCTACGTGGGATGTAACGAATGAATATGCAGGTTTTGTTTTTTTGAAGCTGCCTAATCAAAATGACTATTCTCTATGGGTCCTGGGATTGTTCAACGTTTACGGATTGGGTGTTGGTGATGAAATTGGGCTATATTGGGATCCTAGGTTTCGAATGTTTATGTTCAAATTACTTTCTAAGGTTTGTAGGAAGAAGATATTCTCTTACAAAGTTAACAACACGACTTCGGTAGTGACTCGAGAGCTAATAGAGACAGGCCCTGCCTGGACATTCCATTCGAATAACATGATGCACATGACTAAAAAGATTACCAGTCAAGATCTCACTTCTGGAAAGTTGTGGATTCCATTTCTCGCGACATTTGACTGCATTCTTCCATACTGGAAGTTGGAGCTGGCAAGAAGTTTGGTGGACGGGTGCATGGTGCGTGTTGGCTTGTGGGATGTAACAGAGTAGAATGACAGGTCTAATAGGTATGAAGATGGAAGTTTTACTTTTAGGAAGCTGTGTAGTGATGACTACTCTCTATCGTGCATGACGTTGATCAATGATCGCGGATTGGGTGTTGGTGATGAAATTCGGCTATGTTGGAACCCTATTATTTCAAAGTTTGTAGGAAGAAGACATTCTTTAACTCACCAGGGGTAATGACTCGAGAGCTAATAGAGACAGGCCCTGCCATGATATTTGATCTGAGTAACATAAGGCACATCAGGAAATACATTACCCATGAAAATATCGCTCAAGGAAGACTGTGTATTTCATCTTTCGGGACGTTTGAGTACATTCTTCCATATTGGAAGTTGAACAAGGCCAAAAGTTTGGTGAACGGATACGTAGAGCATGTTCGTGTGTTGAATATAATGGGGACGAATTACCATAAGAAGTATGAAGGTGAAACTGTTAGTTTTAGGAAGCTGCCTGATAATGTCTATTCTCTAACGATTATGGAATTGTTCAATGATAGCGGATTAGGTGTTGGTGATGAAATTGCGCTATTTTGGGATCCTAGATTACCAGCATTTATTCTCATGTTACTTTCTAAGGCTGGTGTTTCAAGAATTAGGCTTGTATTGATTGATTAGGGGCTTGTAGAAATTCAAGTTTTATGTTCAAATTCTGTAAATGATCAAGAATTGGAATATGAATATATGATGGTTCTTTTCTCAAATTTAATCTGCTTTTTGTACTTGTGCTTGCAATAACTGCATTCCGGGTTATGATGATTTTTGCAGATACCCAAATTTTCTCTGTTTTTCTCTTCATACACAGTTAGTTCAAGGACAGAAAAATCATCAATTCTCACATGTCTTAGCTTTGCAAGACTCCAAATAATGCAATGGTTAAATTTGACGATAGGTATCAATTTCTATGTATGTGAGGCAATAGGGACAAAGCTTTGTCTTCCACGAATAATGCAGATTTTGCATTTCTTCTAATTCATTCTACTTCCTCATTTAAGTTACTGAAGAGATATTTATTCCTAGACTCATATAGTCAAGCAGTTGATAGATACGGAAAATATACACGTACAATATCCGATCCAATCTAGATAAGGGGTAGCGATTTTTACCATCAAAAGTTGAAGAAGAAGCTTGCAAAGTTAACAACACTCAAGAACCAGTGGAGATAAGGGGTCTTTAAGACAATCTAATTTATGGTTAAATAAAAGTTGAACGCAAATTTTTGAAATCTGATTCAGGATTTTTTGGTCAAATGCCAATTAAGACCGTGAGATTTAAAAATTTTCTTTTATCTTCTTTAATTTCATATACTAAGTTAAAATACAAAATACAAAAAAAAAACGAATAGAATAATTAAAAAAATTGACCATCAATTTCACACCAAAAATAATATTTTTTCTGTTTCCCTCTCAAAATAGGAAAATAATTTAAAACCTAATTTTTTAAGAGCTTACTCTTATAAATTGAAGCGCTCCTGCCTCTCTCTGTGCCTAATATTTTTTGGAGAATTGTATCGTTGTAACTGTTTCTTCAATGTCTGATCAAAAGGAATTCCTTAGCCTTAAGAAGACGTTCTTTTACAATTTCTTTCCATCAAAAGAAGAAGAAGAAGCTTGCAAACTTAACAACACTCCACATGTAGTGACTCGAGAACTAATTGAGATTAGGGATATTTATCCTCCCCCAAAAATCGATCTGGAAAACCCATGGAAGATCAAGATAAAGATTACCAGTTATGAGGTTGAGGCAGGAGCACTGTTGATTCCATATATCGAGACGTTTGAGTACATTCTTCGATCTTTGGACACTGGACCTGGCCAAAATTTTGGTGAACGGATGCGGGGTGTGTGTTCAAGTGTGGGATGTAACAGCAGATAGTGCTCCTAAGAAGTATGAAGGTGAGCGTGTTTACTTATGGAAGCTGTGCAACGATGACTATGCTCTTTCGTGCATTGAATTGTTCAACAGTAGCAGATTGGGCGTTGGTGATGAAATTGGGCTGTTTTGGGATCCTAGATCATCAAATTTTATGTTCAAATTACTATCTCAAGTTAAAGGTCCTACAATTTAGGACCAAAAACAACATAGCTTAGTCATTTTGTTAGTATTGTAATAGTTGAAGATTTGATTATGAAATTGGAATATTTGCAATATTATGATTCTTAAAGTTGTCAATTTAGTCTGTGTGATCCCCCTCCTGTACTTGTATTATTATAGTGCGAACAATGTAGTTTCGTGAGCACCAAATTGCTTAGGCATGGAAAGCGATGATAGTTTAGGAGGATTTTGATACAAGCCGATGATCTCCGTTGCTACTTTCACACCTTTAAGTTGATGCATTCCGTACAGTGTGATTAATTTTAATGAATCAATATCTCAGAAAACTGTTTGGGATTTCCATAAGTTGATCACTCCATAATATTAATAATTCCTCAAGTACGAGCAAAGATTCCTCTGCGTCTTCCAAATACTGATATAATATTCTCAATATCTTTAACTTTATAACACAGTTAGTTCAAAGACAGAACAATCATTGATTCCCACAAGTCATAGCTTTGCAAAACTCCAAATACTAAGTGTTGGGTATGTTATTCAGAAAGTCTAGAGTTGCAAAGTTTGTTTCTGCACTGGTAGATTTCTCCTTTAAGTTGCAAACAGGAATGGATACCTCCAACACGTGCCAAAAGAATGAACAATTTGCCATCAGTGAGAATAATCAATTATTTCATGCTCAATGCAATGTTATATTGATGGGTAAATCAACTCAGCAGATAATAAACATTCATGAGGAGGGTGGCCAACTTTTGACATTTCTCAAGAGTCGAGGAGAGACATGATCACTCTTCCTATTAATGCCCATGATTATTTCATACTAGTCTTGGACACGTGCTTTGCACGTGAGTCCCACAAAAATAAAAATATGTGATAGGAGTTATATTAAAATCACATTGTGATGAATTTCACAAATGATTTAAAGAAAATAAATAAATAAATAAATGAACAATCAACCTATATAAATGACTTCTTTATTGTAAAATGTAAATGCCAAATAATTAGATATTCCGGTAACCTGCCAAATTTGGACAATTAAATCTTATGTGATAAATATTTACCTTTTTATGTTATTAGGTTGAAACCTGCAATATATTAGTTTGTTATTTTTCTAAGAAAGGGACAATACACACATAACATACCTTCTCAATTTGTACCAAAGTTTGAATTACCATATGTACTTGTAACAAGTATATATGTTGTCTCCATATTACATTCACATGACATAGTGTGTTTATTCTCCTTTGTAGCATGAACAAAAAATTATAATAGTTTGGTCAAGGTTATTTTTCATACTTCTTATCATATTTTAACTTTTTTATCCTTTTTTTTCTCTTACTTTATTATTATTTTCCCTTAACATTACTATTCTGTATCCTTTTACCTTAATTCTTGTCTTCCCCTTTCGTTTATGTTCCCTCCATTTTATTTTTATTGTTTTCTTTCTTACTTCCACATTTTCATTCATAAAAAGTAAATAAATAAAAGGATTATCTACGAACACAAAATAATTAAAGTGAATTTCCTTTCACTTTTGATTGTAATTTAGAAATATGTAAACTTTATTTTAAAGAATTTAAAAACATTCTATTTGAATTCATGAAATGATATAAAATAATTAGATAATTTAACCTTCGTATTCCAAATCATGATTCATAAGTAAACATGCATATACATTTCAGGATGGTGAATACATGTGAAAATGTTTTCTTGTCAAAAATTCAAAAAATAAATATGAAATGTTTATTTAAGGAAATAGAAGCAACATATTTTATTTTTATTAAGCTTACTGATCAAAGAGAGCATGGAAAAATAATTCTTGAGTGACTTGACTCCTTCCTTGCATTCACTGTTTCACAAGCTATGCTTATCAAATAATCTATGAACATCCTCATATATATAATTGTTAACAATTACATAGAAGTTGGCAATAATAATGTGAAATAAGTGTCATCAAGATAACTCTTCAGTTTTGAAATGCTTGGACTTCTGCTAACAACTTAGTCAAGCTATATCATCCATTTGATTGACTTTCTATCTTCCAATATCTTTATTACATAATATATGCACATTTGAATACCTTAAAACTGCTCCCACTTATATCTAGTTTTGTATTTAGTTGTTAGATATTTTTTTTAATTTTGTACATAAAAAAATAAATACTTGAATGAAGAACAAAATGGTAATTCAACTTTGAGGTTAGGAGCTTCCCACTTATAATAATATATGATTACCAAAATTCTTTCATTGTAGCTGCAGGTTGTCAAACAAAACAGAGATAGGTGCAGGGTTGTGAGAATTGTTCTCCTCGTATACCATTAAAGTAGTTTTTCCAAGCCTTGGCATGCTAACTATGGAAATGATATCAACCTCAGCTGGTCCATCGGTGAGCTTCCTAATTATCCATTCTGTCTCCCCCTCACATGCCAAACCTATAACACAAGACTTTTGAGTACATTCTCCCATACTCGAAGTTGTACATGGACAAAGGTTTGGTGAACGAGTCTGTGACGTGTGTTCGTGTGTGTAACACACGAGAATGACCCTAAGAAGTGTTAGGGTTTTGTCCTGATTTTCTTATCATAATTTAAGATTTATTTTTCCTTAAAGAAAAAACTAAACATTACCATAAATGTTTTTACTTTTTTTTAAAGGAAAATATAATATTATTTTATATTTGGTTTATTCTCTCTTTCAGAACTCCTTTTTCTAGTAAGAAAAGGTTTTAGGACTCTATAAATATAAGTTTGTTTTCTTCTAACACAAAAACAATAGAATCCACAATGTAGTCGTTTAGAGACTTTTGTATATGGGGAGAT
This sequence comes from Solanum commersonii, assembly GCA_029007595.1. Taxonomy (NCBI): domain Eukaryota; kingdom Viridiplantae; phylum Streptophyta; class Magnoliopsida; order Solanales; family Solanaceae; genus Solanum; species Solanum commersonii. The sequence continues at coordinate 72,265 of JAJTWQ010000516.1, forward strand.
TTATTCTCTCAACAGTTATAATATTTTTCTTTTAAATTAGTTTTCATATTAATAATATTATGTTTTAGTATCGCTTTATTTGTCATCTAATTTATCACCGTCTTGATTGCAATTGTAAGCTTCCGTATAACGCCTAATCACCTTCATAACCCAACAAGTGGTATTAGAGCACATGCATAATACCCCAGAGAATTTTTCGAACTAAGACTCGAGCCGTCCTTCATGTGGAGTGAGATTTTACCGAGGAATAAAAATTTCTTGAGTGTTAAGTTAAGGTCCCTAGATGTAGCACATCGAGTTCCAAGAAGAGTAGAATTGGAAATAGTCATTTTTTTGGAAAGAATTTAAAATCTAGAAATTTGGCTAAGTGTGGAAATCAGTGAGTTTTTGGCCAACTTTGAGCAGTCATAACTCCTGGATCAGGAGAAGTTAGGTGTAGTTCCAGTTATGTTTACGAAGCTCGTGAAATGATCTTTCCAACGCCACCAATCTTACTCAATTCCGAGTTCGTATTGTGTGAGTTATGCCCTTTTGAAAGTTGGGCAGTGGCAGGGAAATTCGTCCGAAAATTTTAAGGGCATTTTTGTCTTTTTCCTAACCAATTCTTTTGGTTATATTATTGTGTTAGACTGATTTTAGATCAGTTTTGTCTCATTTTAAAAGAGTAAGAGTGAGAGTTAGGGCTTTTGAGTGAAGAGGAGAAGAAGAGGAGAAGAAGAGAAGAAAGGGAAGATCAAGCAAGGAGATCATCGTGATTTCGTCGGGGGTATCAAGGTATGTGAGCTCTTAGTGATGGATTGATTCTTTCCCCCACACACCAAACTCGTTTTATTTTTGAGAAAAGATTGGTCATGTTGTTGAAGTTGTTGATTATGTTTGTTGAAGTTGTTGGATTGTGTTGTTGAAGTTGTTGGGTTATGTTGTTGATTGTGTTGTTGAGGTCTTTGTTGGTTTGGGTCATGATTTTGGTTGTGTTTTGAGTTGAATCTCTTGTATGTTGAGGGATTTTATGATCCTTAGTGTTGGAGTTGAAACCCTTGAAGTTAGGGTGGTTTAGAGATGGAGAAACAAGAGAGGAAAGTCGAATTTCGGGGAAAAGGGGGTTGGGGCGTCGCGCCAGCCAGCGCGCCCCAGCAGGGGCTCTGAAGTTTCCCCTATAGGGCGACGCGCCTAGCAGTGCAGATCCTCTAAGCTCCAAGGGCTAGCACCCCGCGCCTTGCAAAGCGCCAAGGACACCAAAGCCAAGTTCCCTCATTCCTTCCCCACTTTCTCATGCATGTTCCTAGGTATTGTACCTATGTTTCCTAGTTATATTCAACACTCCAAAGTACGTCTAAACGACAAGAACTCACCCATATTATGTGATCAAACACCTTGAATTCATAATTCCAATTCAAGGAAAGTTAGTTTCCAAGTCAAGTGAAGTTAGTTTCCAAGTCAAGTGAAGTTATATTTCAATTCAAGGAAAGTTAGTTTCCAAGTCAAGTGAAGTTAGAAGTTAAGCTTTGAAGTTAAGTAAGTCAAAGCAAGTCTTTAAGGTTCTCCAAGGGTCTTCTTTGAACGTTTTAACTTCATTCTAAGGCTCAAGTTCCAAGTTAAGTATAGAGTTTCAAGTTAAGCCAAGAGTAAGAGTCAAGTTCTTTTCTCAAAAGTTATTAGGGAACTAAGTAATTCCCAAAGAGGTTTATAAATGTTTTCACATTTAAGACGAGAGCAAACTGAGATTTCCAAAAGAATTTTGAGAAGTGTGAGTACTATCTCTTTTTGAGAAATGATGAGTTTTGCAAAAGAATTTCTAAAATATGATTAGTATGACAAATCGAGTATGTCATCAATGTTTAAACAATATGGTCTCTAGATACACCATCAATGTTTAAGCAGTATAAATATCCCGAGTCATCAATGATCATATTAAAAATATGGTTTTGATTTGTTCTTTTTAGAAAGAGTTTTCAAGAGCTTTTGGGCTAAGTTTTGAGTAATTATCTCAACTAAAGAAAGAAGTTTGTTTTTAAAACAATTATGAGTTAAAGTATTTTTGGGGACACGAGTTCATATTAACTCAACTCTCCATAAGAGCCATGTAGCCAACATGGGATTTAACGGGTCATACTTTTTAGATGATCCCGTAAGTTAAGCTAGTGGATCCACTTGGTAAAGTTAGCTTCCTATATCACGGCAAGGTATAGGATGGTCCTTGGGCAACTTGAGGTAAAACATTGTATCACTACTTAAGCATGTAGTGGTGGTTATCGGTTAGAGAACTCCCACAGTTGAAAGAGCTTGGTTCCTCGAAAAGTTCTGCTTAGTAAGGATGGGGGTATGGGACTTCATTCATGCATTGCATAAGTAGACTTTGAGAGGAAGCATGGTATTTTCATGATATTATAAATATGATTTTTACGTCATGTTTTAAATAGTTTTACAAGCTTTATGTATATTGCATGTGTCTCATTGCTTTATATTGAGTTTAGTTATTCAAGAGTCGAGTATCCAGAGTTGAGTATCTATCTTTGAGTTGAGTATCTGTCTCTAAGTTCAGTATCTATCTTCTGAGTTGAGTAAGTTTGAGTAGTTTTGAGTATTCCTTGAGTTGAGGAAGTTTGAAAAGAGGTAAGTTATTCAGTTTATTCCAGTTTTTCTTCTAGCCTATGTTGTTTAGCTTCCCAGCTTACATACTCGTACATTCCACGTACTGAGCCATTTGGCCTGCATCTTCTTATGATGCAGACACAGGTATTCAGGATCATCAACAGAAGATTCGTTGATACATCAGGGAGTTCCAGTTAGCTATGACAAGCCTCCTTGCTTCCGGAGGATTTCATTTACCTTTCAGTTGCATCAGTTGTTAGGAAGTCGTGGGTCTTGTCTCGGCTTCCATCTTTATCAGTTAGAGGCTTCATAGATAGACAGTAGAGTTTCAGAAGTCTTTTCATTTATTTTGTTAAATGTTTTGAAGACTAAAGTTGCCTTTTATGGCGAGTTGTATATATATTCTAGTATACAGAGTTTTCTTTTGAGTTAAAGATTTGTAAAGTTGAGTTTATAAACTCTTATTCAGTTTTAAGCTCTTGTATGCTTAAGTTAGTCTTCCGCTTGGAGTCAGCCAAGATGAGGGTTCGCTTGGGGACCAGCAATGGTTTTCGAGTGCCAGCCACGTCCAGGGTGTAGGCTCGGGGCGTGACAACATGGTCCAACGATCCCATGGTCTGATGATCCTATGGTTCAACAAGATTGAAGAAAGGTTCAAGTGGTTTCAAACCAATTTGCAACAAATTTGATGATAATGAAGATTTTGTCTAAGCTACATGTAGAGAAGAAGTTTCAAATCATATTTTCAACATTCATGTTGCTGCAATTTTTAAGAATAAAAATAAAATATTTTAAACCCTTTTTTAACCCATATATTTTAAACTTTATTTTTAACCATGGCAAGCAACAGTGATGGAGATTTTGTGAAGAACAAGATTATCATGCAATGAAGAAGACAGATCAAGCTTTGTCAAGAAAATCCAGCCAAAAGGGGAGATTTGTTAGGGTTTTGCCCTGATTTTCTTACCATAATTTAAGATTTATTTTTTCTTAAAGAAAAAACAAAACATTACCATAAATGTTTTTACTTTTCTTGAAAGAAAAATATAATATTATTTTATATTTGGTTTATTCTCTCCTTTAGGACTCCTTTTCTAGTAAGAAAAGGTTTTAGGACTCTATAAATATAAGTTTGTTTTCTTCTAACACAAAAACAATAGAATCCACAATGTAATCGTTTAGTGAGTTTTGTTTATGGGGAGATTTAATCTTTCAACAATTTTAATATTTTTCTTTATATTAGTTTCATATAATAATATTAGTTTTTAGTATAAGTTTTTGTCATCTGATTTATCAACTATATGATTTGCAATTGTACACTTCCGCATGACGCCCTATTCAGCTTCATAACCCAACAAGAAGTATGAAAGTGCAACTCATGCAAGTGCTAGCTTTAGGAAGCTGCATAATGATCGCGAATTGGGTGTTAGCCAATGAAATTGGGATCCTAGGTTTTAAAGGTTTATGTTTAAAATCATCTAGCTCGATGATCAAGAAGTCGAAATTCCAAAACAGGGATATCTAACATTTCACACCTTTTGCTTCAAGTGTCTTAGCTGACATTTGTAGGAAAGATGACAGACAACAAATAAAGGATTTAGCGACGATAATATAATTATTGATATATTATATTTAGTGGCAATAACAAATATAAGTTTTATAATCAACACTCTTTATTAATTTCGCTTAAGGCTTTAGCGACTCTGGATGCAATGACACTAACTCAATTGTCACTAAATATTTTTATGACAATAATATTGCCGCGGAAAGAGAACTTATTGTTATTAAATAATTTTTTTGTTGCAGGATAAATAAATTGAAATGAACATGTATTTTAAAAATAATTTATAATTTAAATTAAACATGAAATGAGTGACGATAAAAACCCAAGACTTATACTTAAAGTTAGATGTTTCTAGTTAGTTTGCAAGATTTTAGAATCCAAAATTTGTCAAAGTCTGAGTTCAACAATTTTATCCAACCTCAACCATGTTTGAAATTATATCTCTAATCAAATTACTTATTTACTATATGTTTTGAAATTATATTAGAAAATTAATTGTAGAAAATTAATGAAATTTATTAAAAAACTATTTGTATATTTTATATGTTTCCAATCAAGGAAAGTAATGAGGCGGTGCAAATTGTAAGAAAGGGATTTATATAAACTAAAATTTTAATGAATTTAAAGTTATATATTAGAAATTTATATATAATTTGAATAAAGAAAGATTTAATAAGAAAATTTTATTTAATTTCAAAATTTTAAATATTAGAGAAATATATAGATACAATTGTATCTATATATATTATTTTTTAATGAATGTACCTTAAGTTGGATGACAGGGGCAAATATATCAATAAAATATGACGAACACCAAATATAACCTTTTTCTAATAATACAAAGGCATATATGACCTTTTCCCATTTTAAAAATCATATATATATATATATATATATATATATATATATATATAAAAGAGAACATATGTTATTAAGGATAAATGATAAGATGTAGTACATCTGATGTACTAATAATTTTCATTTTCCTTTACATTATTAATGTTTGTTATTACGTAATCTTGTATGTTAGATAATATAGTGTTTTAGTTTTAATGACTGATAGGTTTTAAGTAAAATTTTATAAATTCCGTGATATTAAATTTCCGCGCGAAGCAATGTGTTATACTATAAACTCAATACAAATTTGGCTGAAATCAACCTCGTAGGATAGTAGAACTAGATTTACTATTTCTATTCTAATATATCGTAATCACTACTATTTTTATTCATTTAACACAAACCATACCGTTGTTGATAAAAAAAAAGAAGTTAATTCAACCATAACTAATCTCTAGTAATTTCAACATTACTAATTCATGATATTGAATACTATTCTTATTTATTTAATACAAACCATACCGTTGTTGATGATTAAAAAATAATTTAGTTCCAGCATAAAAAATAATTTTAAAAAAGTGAAGAGAAAAAAGAAAGAAAAACAAAAACTGAAAACTAAAAAATGGTTATTCCCGCCATTTGTAACGGCTTCTTTTAACTCTGTTTATCCTATAAATTTCCCTCTTCTTCTTCTTCTTCATCTTCTTCTTCTATTTCCCACTAAAATTGTCTCCCAAATTTCCAATTCTTGATCGTCAACGGCATGGGTGAAAGGGAATGTTCACTTCTCCTTGTAAAACCTTTGCTTAGCCTTAAGAAGACCTTCTTTTACAATTTCTTTCCATCAAAAGAAGAAGAAGAAGCTTGCAAACTTAACAATACTCCGTATGTAGTGACTCGAGAGCTAATTGAGATACGGGATATATATCCTCCCCCAAAAATCGATTTGGAAAACCCATGGCAGATCAAGATAAAGATTACCAGTTATGAGGTTGAACT
>JAJTWQ010000517.1:0-78032 GCA_029007595.1 Solanum commersonii
CACAGGTGGAATCTCGCTCGCCACTCTCGTTTGGTGGCAGTCTCGCTCACTTCTCTCGCTTTTATACAAACACAAATGTATAAAATGTGTTTGTGTTTGTATAAAGTGAGAGGAAATTGTATATATACATATATTTTCGTTCCCCTCTCCCAGATCTCACTCGCCACTCTCCCAAATCTCGCTCACCACCCTTGCCTCTCTCGCTTATACGAATAGAAACGAAATGTATAAATTGCGCTTTTGTTTGTATAAAGCGAGAGAAAATTGTATATACATATGAAAATACATATATCTTCGTCCTATACACTTATAATTATACAATACAAATATTTATCTGCCTAGTTTTCTTTTGTCTTTCTCTCTTTCTCGTTTTATATATACACAAATTATACAATTGATCTTTTGTATACAACTGCTTTCTTTTGTATATGTATATCGAATTATACAACTGTCTTCTTTGTATGTGTATAGCGAATTATACAATTGTTTTTTTTGTATATGTATAGCGAATTATACATATATATGTTTGCTATGGAGTGCAATTATGCTAACTTTGCTGTAACATACAAATATGAATTTTGCGTTTGCTATATGTGAAAGTTGCTCAATTAAAAATATAGCCAACCTTAGTTAATTAGGATAGATTCGGCTAGAAGTCAAATAAGATGAATTAATATAATTAATTTACGAGCTTCTTAATCTGAATGAAATAAAATAATTAACTCAAATATAAACTAAATAACTCAAAGTTAAAACTATAATTTAAACTAAACTAATTGGGATAAGGATCTGAAAAATATCTCAACTTTGGTCGGATTTGCTGTTGCGATACTAAATTCTCATGAGGACCTATTACTTCCCTAGACTATTTAATGCTGTATTTTAAATATATATATTTGCCCACGTGGACATAAAAAATAATGTAAAGTTATAAATAGTAATGTGTCCACGTGGGCACATATATTTAAAATACACTATTAAATAGTTCGGGGGTAAAAAAATACGATATTAAATAGTCTAGGGAGGTAATAGGTCCTTATGAAAGTTTAGTATCGCAACAACAATTCGACCAAAATTGGGGTATTTTTCAGACCCTTATCCCAAACTAATTCAAGTAAAGTATTTAACTAAAAAATAAAATCTTATGAGATGATTTTCGAATATTCCTAAAATGTAATAAATACGTACAAATTTATATATAATATATAAATTATTTTTAAAATGACAAAATAACTTAAAATGACTTGAAAAATATTTTGAATTTTATAAAGTTAATTATTTCAAATCGTTTGAAATTTAAGAAGCTCAATGATTAATATATGATGTGGAGGTCCAAAAAATTGGATGTCAACAATGTGATAAGTTACGAAACTCTTTGGTGGAGACGTTAGCCAAGTTTTATGCTCTAGCAGGGAGATTTAGAAAAGATGACTTGTCAATTCAATGCAATGATGAAGGTATTGAGTATGTAGAAACTGAGTCGATGTGGATCTTGCTGAATTTCTCAACAAAGGACCTGAGAATGAGCTATTTGATGATCTTGAAAATGTGTGAAAATAAATTTGACCATCAAAATAATAAGCCAATTTTTTTTAAACAAACAAATAATTATTTCTTTCACTTCCGTTAGACCAAAAGGATATACCTAGCCATTTGTGTATCAGTAGGGGTATATGTGAGTCACTTTTATAACGAGAGTATATCAACAATAAATCGCAAAGTTGAGAAGTACTTATGGCTCTTTTCTCTTTATTAAAAAGCAAATGAGTCCAATAGAAGGCACGCCCAAAAGTGACCGACCCAGCTCAAAAAAGGTGAACAACATTGATAACAATTCAATACTACAATGTTAAAATAGGAAAAGAGCGATTTCAGCCATAATCTTAAATATGAGCACGGAGAGAGTAATTGTTGCGCATAATCTACGCATGAACACAATACCATTTATCTTATCTTAAATATGAGCAACATCCATTTCAAAGTTTGCGCATAAGCAGAGGAGCACCATACTGTGGATGAATAGTAATTGTTGCAAATGGAGCATGTGTATAAGACGGAGAGAGTTCGAAGGAGAACTTTTGTAATATCATTGCTATTGCCATTTTTGCTTCCATCATTGCAAAGTTTTGTCCAATGCAAACTCGAGGTCCCCCGGTAAATGGAATAAACGAGACGTGTCCTTTTGTTGCCTTTGACACTCCTTCACTGAATCTTTCTGGGTTGAATTCCTTCGCGTCTTCACCCCATAATTCCTTGTCATAATGAATTAATATTGCGGGAATAACGAGTAGCACTCCAGCTGGTAGACTCAACTCCCCTATTTTAACTTCATGTTTGTTCCTTCTACGATATGTTGGTACTGGGGGGAATAGCCTTAACGTCTCGTGCAAGATCATTGTCACCTTTATATGGAAAGAAAAATGTATTGCATAAGTTGGAAGTAGAATTAGTTCACTTCTTACAAAATTTAGATGTCATGCCTTCCCGAGATATTTTAATCTCCCATTAATTGCCCCTCTGAGACTGAAATAGGACGATAGAAAATGTGTTCTATCTGCTCTCAGTTGGAACAATTTTCCATTAATGATGGGCAAGACGATTTAACAGATACTTTATTCATCTTTGAAATTTGATCTATGCAGTGATCTTGGGCTGTTTTAAGTTGTCTTACATAACAAACTTGTGGAAAGTACTTACAATTTTGAGGTGACTTAGTCCTTCCAAATTTGTTTTTTCATTTCCGAACACCTGCAAAGCCTCCTCTCTGGCACGTGCTTGCCACTCTGGATGTAAGCACAACAAAATCATTGTCCAGACTAGCAATACTGCAGTGGTCTCTTGTCCAGCAAAATAGAAAAACTTGCATTCTTCAATGACTTCAGTTGTTGTCATTCCGAAATCTTTGCTCCCGTGTTGTTCAATTTCTTTCATATTGGATTCAAGTAATATGCCTAATAAGTCATTTTTACTACTCTCCCCTGCTTCCATTGCCCTCAATCTTTTGTCGATGATACTCCTAATAGTTGTTTGAACTTGCTTTTCGATTTCCAGCATTCTTTTGTTCCTTTTAGTAGGCAAGAACCTAACAAAACAAGTTTAAATGCAAACAAGAAAAGTCTTTTTAGTAGAAAGTAATGAAAATGTCATTTTCCATATTACATAGAAATTCAGAAATAAATTGTTATACCTTGATCCTGGTATATAAATTGTACGACTTATGTGTGTTACATATTCAGCTTGTTCTTTTTGAAGTTCAAATACTATTCTCCCTTCTTCATAGCTACTCCCAAATGCAGTTCGAGAAATGACTTCAGCGGTCATTAATTGAAGGTCTGGCCATACATCGAGCTCAAATGATGTTTCCTTTGGAATAATCTCCTCCCATTTGCTTATCATTTCACTACAACTCTGATAAAATGCTGGCAACATATGCTATACAAAACAAATTAATCGCAAAAACCAGTACTAGTTATCAGTAGCAGAGCTACATGTATTGAAGGGGCTTCAGTTGAAACCCCTTCTTCGGGAAATTAACTACTGTAATTGGGTAAAAACAATTGTTTTTGGGCATATAGATATAAATTTTTGAATCCCTTCATAATGTTAAATTTACCAATGTTATCTAAATTTATTAGTAATAAGAATATGAAGTGAATTAACCTTTAACTTCTCAGCTTGGAAAGCAGGATTGATGATTTTTCGGTGTTTGGCCCATTTGTCTTCCTCAAGCTTCGCAAGACCTATAGCCAAGAACTTGGAAAATGGATTGGGATGAGTTTCCTTTTGGTACACATAATTCTTTGTGAAAATCTCCTTTACATGTTCAGGATCTGTAATCAACACTGCTGGATATGGGCCTAGCCACACAAAAGAACTTTTACCTGCGAGTAATCAATTTTCGATTAGAAAAAAAAAAAAACAGCATAACACATAAACACTCCAACTTAAGTCCAATAAATATTTGACTGTGAATTCAGTTAAATATTAACTTAAGAACCATATTAAAATTCATAAATTTCAAATCTTGGATCTGACTCTACTTGAGAGTTCTCGACCTCTTTCAACTCATGGATTGAGCTAGGGCACCAAAAAGTGATTCATCTGGATTCTCTTTAAAAAAAAATTACACCATATATATATATATATATATATATACAAGAAAAGAAAGTTTTTACTGTTTTAAAGAAGAATAAAAGAAAATACCATTTTTGTTGATGGAGTCACGGAAAAAAGGGATGAGCCTTTGAGCTATATCATCAGAGAAATTGATAGGCTTAGATTTGGCTTCATTGAGTTTATTTGTGAATTCCTTCAAATCTCCATAGAATAATTTGTATGGATTTCCCTTAAGACCACTTTTTCTTAAGTATTTCTCAAGTTTCTTTGGCTTAAACCATGCCCAATTCAACACTTTCCATGTATATACCAACAAAACTGCAACACAAATTGCATCTATAATTCTGTTGTAAGAAATCTCCATGAAATTAATAAGAGTCTTCTTACAAGCTGCTTTCTTTCACATAGAAAGAAAAAAGAGGGGAAGTTAGCTAATTTTGTAACTTATAACATTGTTGGATATGCCTCCTCTCCATTTTCCCGAAGTTATTTCTTTGACTGGGACATGTGGCATAGGTTAGATTTAATGCTAAAGTTTAATTAACCAAAGAAAGTCCTTGACTATAGTTCAGATAATAAATACATACTTAGTTCCAAATATTATTGTAAATCTCACAATTTTAGCACCATATTAGTATTTTGTCCATAAATATAGTAAAAAATAAAAGGCATAATACATAACACATGCCCTTTAACTGATATCTATGCCCTTCAACTTTGGGTGTGCGTACAAGTAGACACTTGTATAAAATTAAACAAATATACACACATCCTACATGACATAATACACATGGGACACCACATAGGATACAAAATTGTCATGTATGACATCACGGAAGACGAATGTGTCTATTTGTTTAATTTTATACAAGTTTAAGTGTCTACTTGTGCACACTCAATGTTGAAGGGCATAGATGCAAGTTGAAGCCAAGTAAAGGGCATATTTATTCATTATGCCTAATTCATGTAAAGTGTTCCATAAATACAAAAAAAAATCCTCTAAAAATGCTAAGGTTGTACATACTGTTCCGTCAAATCCCTACGGAGGGTTCCATAAAGATTTCACAAAATTTTTATCCGGAAGTCACATCACCAAAATATTTATGAGGTGACACGAAATACTGAGAAAATCACCTAATTTTTGTAAATTGGACTCTAAATGCCCAAAAATCACTTTAAAAATGGTGAGACTGTACGTACTGCTCCCCCAACTCCCTACGGAGGGTTTCATAAAAGTTTTGCAAAAAAATCTTTCAAAAGTCATATAACCAAATATTGTTGGCTAACACACATGAAAAACTTAGAAAAATCACCTAATTCCTGTAAATTGGCCCCTAAATGCCCAAAAATCACTCTATAAATGGTGTGATTGTACTTACTACACCCTCAACTCCCTACGAAGGGTTCCATTAAGATTTTGTAAAAAATTCATCCGAAAGCCATATTACTAAAATATTCATGTGCTAACATACACAAAAACTGAGAAAATTACCCAATTTCTATATATTGGTCCCTAAATACCCAAAAATCACTCTAAAATTAGTGAGACTCTACGTACTGCTCCCCAACTCCCTGCGGAGGGTTTAATAAAGATTTCGTAAAAATTCATCCCGAAGCTATATCACAAAAATATTCATGTGCTAACACACATGAAAAATTGAGAAAATTGTCTAATCTTGCTAACTAGTCCCTTAATGCCCAAAAATAACTCTAAAAATAGTGAAATTGTATTTACTGCTCCCCCAACTCTCTACGGAGGGTTCCATAAAGGTTTCGCAAAAAAAATCGACTAGAAGTCATATCACCAAAATATTCATATGCAAACATACACAAAAACTGAGAAAATTGTTTGATTCGTATATATTGGTCCCTAAATACCCAAAAATTACTCCAAAAATAGTGAGACTCTATGTACTTCTCCCCAACTCCATATGGAGGGTTTATAAAGGTTTCGTAGGAAATTCATCCAGAAGTCATATCACAAAAATATTCATGTGCTAACACACATGAAAAACTAAGAAAATTGTATAATCCTGTTATTTGGCCCCTAAATGCCCAAAAACGATTCTCAAAATGGTGAGATTGTATTTACTGCTCCTCCAACTCTCTACGGCGAGTTCCATAAAGGTTTCACCATTTTTTTTCTCAAAGTCATATCACCAAAATATTCATGGGCTAACTAATATAGACGAAAAACTGAGAAGATATCCTAATTCATGTAAACTGGACTCTAAATGCCCAAAAATCACTCTAAAAATGGTGACACTGTACGTAACTGCTCCCTCGACTCCTTACTGAGGGTTCCATAAAGGATTCGCAAAAAAGTTTTTTGGAAGTCATATCATCAAAATATTCATGTACTGACACACACAAAAAAGTGAGTTTTGGACGTTGAATCCTAGTTTTTCACCATAGTGTTTACCCACATCTTGGTTTGATATAAACACAGGGGTGCGAGTCATGAAATTTTGCTGATTTAATCAGATTTTCTCCTTATAAGTAGAAATAAACTTGCAGGACTGAGAGAGAACAATCTATATGCACAATACATAAAGGCTTCACTTGCATAAACAGGAACCACTGATGTAAACTCTTCACGAGACACGATGGAGCATTGTAACAAGTTAAAAAAATTCTTTCATAAGCCATATCACCAAAATATTTATGGGATAACACATGAAAAACTGAGAAAATCGCCTTATTTCTGTAAATTGACCCCTAAATACCCAAAAATCACTATAAATGGTGTGATTGTATGTACTGCACCCCCAACTCCCTCCAAAGGGTTCTATTAAGATTTCACAAAAAATTCATCCGAAAGCCATATTACCAAAATATCCATGTGCTAACATACACGAATTTAGTTAACAAGTAACTACTTCAACTTTGAGAGTACTGATAGTACTGACATAATATTTATGGTACAAAAAAAGAAGTTTCATCAAAATCATAACATTCATTTATTTGATATATAAAAGAATAGAAATTTTTAATTGTTTAAAAAAAGAAGTTTTGGATGTTGTTTCTTATCGTACTGTTTACCCACATCTTGCTTTGATATAAACACAAGGGTGCGAGTCATGAAATTTTGCTGATTTAATTAGATTTTCTCCTTATAAGTAGAAATAAACTTGCAGGACTGAGAGAGAACAATCTATATGCACAAGACATAAAGGCTTGACTTGCATAATTAGGAATCATTGATGTAAGCTCTTCACGAGACACGATGGACAGTGAACATGAACGTTGATAACAATTCAAAACTGCAATGTTGAAACAGGGAAAGAGTTATTTCAGCCATAACCCGACTAGTTTAGAAGTATTCTAGCTGAAACACGGAGAACAGAACACCATTGGTATTAAATATGAGCAACATCCATTTCAAAGTTTGCGCATAATCAGAGGAGCACCATACTGTGGATGAATAGTAATTGTTACAAGTGGAGCATGTGTATAAGACGGAGAGAGTTCGAAGGAGAACTTTTGTAATATCATTGCTATTGCCATTTTTGCTTCCATCATTGCAAAGTTTTGTCCGATGCAAACTCGAGGTCCCCCTCCAAATGGAATAAACGAGACCTGTCCTTTTGTTGCCTTTGACACTCCCTCACTGAATCTTTCTGGTTTGAATTCCTTCGCGTCTTCACCCCATAATTCCTTGTCATAATGAATTAATATTGTGGGTATAATGAGTAGCACTCCAGCTGGTAAACTCAGCTCCCCTAATTTGACTTCATGTTTGTTCCTTCTACGATATGTTGGTACTGAGGGGAATAGCCTTAACGTCTCATACAAGATCATTGTCATCTAAGGAAAGAAAAATGTATTGCATAAGTTGGAAGTAGAATTAGTTCACTTCTTACAAAATTTAGATGTCATACCTTTCAGAGATCTTTTAGTCTCCGAGTAAATGCCCCTAGCAGACTGGAATAGGACGATAGAAAATGTGGTTTATCTGATCAACTACTTATTTTATCATTGATTTTACAGTGTTTTTCATCTTGAAAATTCAATCTATGCAGTGATCTTGGGCTATTTTAAGTTGTCTTAAATAATGAACTGGTGGAAAGTACTTACAATTTTGAGGTGACTTAGCCCTTCCGAATTTGGTTTTTCATTTCCGAAAACCTGCAACACCTCATCTCTGGCACGTGCTTGCCACTCTGGATGTAGGCTCAACAAAATCATTGTCCACACGAGCAACACTGAAGTGGTCTCTTGTCCAGCAAAATAGAATAACTTGCATTCTTCAATCATTTCAATTGTTGTTATTCCGAAATCTTTGCTTCTGTGTTGTTCAATTTGTCTCATATTGGATTCAAGTAATATGCCTAATAAGTCATTTTTACTAGTCTCCCCTGCTTCCATTGCCCTCAATCTTTTGTCGATGATACGTCTAATCGTTGTTTGGACTTTCTTTTCGATTTCCAGCATTCTTTTGTTCCTTTTAGTAGGCAAGAACCTAACAAAACAAATTTAAAAGCAAACAAGAAAAGTGTTTTTAGTAGAAAGTAATGAACATGTGGTTTTCGATGTTATGTAGAAATTTCACAAATAAATTGTTATACCTTGTTCCTGGTATATAAACTGAACGAATTATGTCAATTACATACTCAGCTTGTTCTTTCTGAAGTTCAAATACTATTCTCCCTTCTTCATAGCTACTCCCAAATGCAGTTCGAGAAATGACTTCAGCAGTAATTAATTGAAGGTCTGGCCATACATCTAGCTCGAATGATGTTTCCTTTGGAATAATTTCCTCCCATTTGCTTATCATTTCACTACAACTCTGATAAAATGCTGGCAACATATGCTGTACAAAACAAATTAATCTCAAAAAGGTGGTTCAAAAGTTGCTATAGATTTCTGGTTCAAATCTCAGGTGTGGCATGCTTGCATAGCTTTAAATCCACTTCACGTTGTTTGTTACTGCACGCGTGGACATAAACGGACAACTTCATAATGTTAAGACATTTCAATATGCTATCTTATGTTCTAAGCATGAAAATTTACCAATGTTTGCTAAATCTATTAGTACTAAGAATATGAAGTGAATATAACCTTTATCTTCTCAAGTTGGAAAGCAGGTTGGATGATCTTTCTGTGTTTTGCCCATTTGTCTTCCTCAAGCTTCGCAAGACCTAGAGCCAATTTCTTGGCAAATGGATTGGGATGAGTTTGCCTTTGGTACACATAATTCTTTGTCAAAATTTCCTTTACATGTTCAGGGTTTGTGATCAACACTACTGGATATGGGCCTAGCCACACAAAAGAACTTTTACCTGAGAGTAATCCATTTTCGATTAGAAAAAAAAAGAGGAAAAATACATCAACAGACACTCAAATTTAATCCCAACTTCAAGAGTGCACATATGTTGACATGTTAACCATACATCTTTTTACTTTGCCTGATTTGGTGCAAGAAAACACAGGCAAGTAAGTTATCAACTATGAATTCATAGGGCTCTAATTGCTTAGGTAATTGCATCAGTCAGCTATAGTCTTTAGTTGAGATCAGGGGACGAGCAACCACAAAACATATTGGTTCATGTGAACTAAGTAGCTTTTGTCAAGATCCTGTTTATTACATGTATTTTAGGAACCATAAATGTTTGATCGTATATCCATTTTTATACACTTAAGGCCCCTATTAAAATCCATAAATTTCAAATCTTGGATCTGCCTCTACCTGAGAGTTCACGGTCCTCTCAACTCATGGATGGAGCTAGGGTACCAAAAAGTGATTCATCTAGATCCTCTTTACAAAAAAATTACACTGCATATAGACAAGAACAGAAAAAAATTATTCCTTTAAAGAAGAATAAATGAAACATACCATTTTTGTTGATGGCGTTGGCGAAAAAAGGGTTGATTCTTTGAGCTATACCGTCGGAGAAATTGATGGGCTTAGATTTGGCTTCATTGAGTTTATCTGTGAGTTCCTTCAAATCTCCATAGAGTAATTTGTATGGATTTCCCTTAAGACCACTCTTTATTAAGTATTTCTCAAGTTTTTTTGGCCTAAACCATGCCCAATTCAACACTTTCCATGTATATACCAACAAAACTGCAACACAAATTGCTGTTATAATTGTGTTGTAAGAAATCTCCATGAAATTAATAAAATGCTTCTTTCTAGCTGCTTCCTTTTACATAGAAAAAAGAGGGGAAGTTAGCTAATTTATAACCTTTTAAGTTGTTGGATTCGACTCCTTTCCATTTTCCCCAAATTCTTGATTTGATTACTGAGATTTAACTAACCAAAGAAAGTCTTTGACTATGGTTCAGATAATAAATACATTATATATTTAGTTTCAAATATTATTGTAATCTCACAATCTTAGCAACATATTAATATCTTGTCCATAAATATAGTAAAAAATAAAGGCATAATACATTAATATACCCTTTAACTTTTTTTTTAAAAAAAACTTTAACTTGGCTTTGGCGGACATCTATGCCCTCCAACTTTAGGTGTACACAAGTAGATACTTAAGCTTATATGAAATTGAGCATGTAGCCGCATACATCTACGTGGCATAATACATGTAGAATACTACATAGGACACAAAATTGCCATGTAGGACGTCATGACCTAAGACGAATCTATCAATTTGTTCAGTTTTATATAAGCTTAATACTCAAAAGTGATTCTTTTTATAGATTGAACTCGCTTATATCTTCTTCTTCTTTTTTTTCCTTTTGTTTCATCCGTTTACTTCATATTAAATTAAAGGTATGAACTATTAAATCTAAATATTACACAATTTGATTTTTGGTGCATCCATTTTTCAAAAAAAAATATTTTTTTAACTTGGACACCCTTCATAAAATTCTTGGCTATGCCACTGTAATAGAGACATTTCTAAACCAAACTATTAGCGGTAGATGAATTTTGGATCAAACTATTAATGATAAGGATATTTTTAGATCAAACTATTAATGGAGTGCATTTTTGTTCAATTTCACATATTTTAAGGGTATTTTGACCCTTTTCCAATTAAAATAATTGGACAATAAATACATCCTAAAATGGAAAAAAATACATATACAATACCGAATGTAATAGATTTGTTAGTCATTCCTCATCCAAAAATGAAGGCAAGACTTCCTCAAAGACTCAATCTCCTATGTTGAAAAAATTACTTTGAATATACTCTCTCCGTCATAAAATAAGTGTCACTTTAGCTGATCATTTCACACTTATTAAGAAAAATAACAAATAAAAGATATAGTTTACTAAGTTACCTGTTTTAATTAGATTTTCTTGAGAGTCAAGTACTATTAATTAAGAGGAAGTAGCTTAGTTCTTTAATACAAGGGTGTAGTTGGAAACACAAACTATATTTTGTTTTGAATTCCTATATGATTCTTCTAGCAAAGCTCAAGGTATATTTGATATTCTTTATACATGATTTTTTTTACTTGTTTGATTCAACAGCTAATTTTGAGTTTTAAATATCCCCCTTATACATATACTTGCTTATCATTTTTTTGCGGCTATATTATAATCTATTTTTTGTATCTATAAAAAAAATTGAGGCATCTAAGATAAATTTTAGGGAAAATGCATAAGTACCCCCCAACCTATGCCCGAAATCCCAGAGACACACTTATACTATACTAAGGTCCTATTACCCACCTGAACTTATTTTATAAATAATTTTCTACCCCTTTTCGTCCTACGTGGCACTATCAATGAAATAATTGTCAACACGCGCGAGGCCCAGAAAATAGTGCCATGTAGGCTGAAAAGGGTTAGAAAATTATTTATAAAATAAGTTCGGGAGGGTAATAGGACCTTAGTATAGTATAAGTGTCTCTGAGATTTCGGGCATAGAATGGGGCGTACTTACGCATTTTCTCTAAATTTTATAGGTAAATGAGTGGGAAATTTTTTTTTGACAATCTAAAGATAAATTTTAATTTTTTTTTCAATCATGTTAAACCTAAAGGGTATTTCTTGGTCATTTGTGTATCAGTAAGCATATATGCACTTTTACCATGAGAGTATATCAATTCTGAATCGCAAAGTTGAGGTATGAGAAAAGCAAATAAGTCGAACAAAAGGCCGGCCCAAAAGTGACCAGCCCAGCTCAATACCACAATGTTGAAATAGGAAAAGAGCAATTTCTTAAATATGAGCAACATCCATTTCAAAGTTTGCGCATAAGGAGAGGAGCACCATACTGTGGACGAATAGTAAATGATGCAACTGGAGCATGTGTATAAGATGGAGAGAGTTCGAAGGAGAACTTTTGTAGAATCATTGCTATTGCCATTTTTGCTTCTATCATTGCAAAGTTTTGTCCGATGCAAACTCGAGGTCCCCCGGAAAATGGAATAAACGAGAAGTGTCCTTTGGTTGCCTTTGACACTCCTTCACTAAACCTTTCTGGTTTGAATTCCTTTGCATCTTCACCCCATAATTCCTTGTCATAATGAATTAATACTGTAGGTATAAAGAGTAGCACTCCAACTGGTAGACTCAGATCCCCTAATTTGACTTCATCTTTGTTCCTTCTACGATATGTAGGTACTGGGGGGAATAGCCTTAACGTCTCATGCAAGATCATTGTCACCTATATATGAAAAGAAAAATGTATTGCATAAGTTGGAAGTAGAATTAGTTCACTTCTTACAAAATTTAGATGTCATGCCTTTCTGAGATATGTAGTCAACGAGTAATTATTACCCCCCTGAGACTGAAATAGGACGATAGAAATGTGGTCTATCTGATAGAAGTTGGATCAATTTGGCATTAATGACGGGCAAGACGATTTAACAGCTACTTATTTTATAGTGTTATTCATCATCGAAATTTGATCTATGCAGTAATCTTCGGCTATTTTCAGTTGTCTTACATAACAAACTAGTGGAAAGTACTTACAATTTTGAGATGACTTAGTCCTTCAAAATTTGGTTTTTCATTTCCGATGACCTGCAAAACCTCCTCTCTGGCACGGGCTTGCCACTCTGGATGTAGGCACAACAAAATCATTGTCCAGACGAGCAACACTGAAGTGGTCTCTTGTCCAGCGAAGTAGAATAACTTGCATTCTTCAATCACTTCAATTGTTGTCATTCCGAAATCTTTGCTTCCATGTTGTTCAATTTCTTTCATATTGGATTCAAGTAATATGCCTAATAAGTCATTTTTACTAGGCTCCCCTGCTTCCATTGCCCGCAATCTTTTGTCGATGATACGCCTAATCGTTGTTTGGACTTGCTTTTTGATTTGCAGCATTCTTTTGTTCCTTTTAGTAGGCAAGAACCTAACAAAACAAATTTAAATGCAAACAAGAAAAATCTCTTTTGTAGAATGTAATGAACATGTTAATTTTCGATTTATGTAGAAATTTCAGAAATAATTTGGTATACCTCATTCCTGGTATATAAACTGAACGAATTATGTCCATTACATGCTCAGCTTGTTCTCTCTGTAGTTCAAATACTATTCTCCCTTCTTCATAGCTACTCCCAAATGCAGTTCGAGAAATGACTTCAGCAGTCATTAATTGAAGGTCTGGCCATACATCGAGCTCGAATGATGTTTCCTTTGGAATAATCTCCTCCCATTTGCTTATCATTTCACTATAACTCTGATAAAATGCTGGCAACATATGCTGTACAAAAAAAATTAATCGCAAAAACCAGTACTAGTTATTTGTTACAGCACACTTGTAATTTGGAAATAAATGGACAACTTCATACTGTTAAATTTACCAACGTTTTCTGAATTAATTAGTAAGAAGAATATGAAGTGAATATAACCTTTAACTTCTCAACTTGGAAAGCAGGATTGATGATTTTTCGGTGTTTGGTCCATTTGTCTTCCTCAAGCTTCGCAAGACCTATAGCCAATAACTTGGAGAATGGATGGGGATGAGTTTCCTTTTGGTACACATAATTCTTTGTAAAAATCTCCTTTATATGTTCAGGATCTGTGATCAACAATACTGGATATGGGCCCAGCCACACAAAAGAACTTTTTCCTGTGAGTAATCAATTTTCGATTAGAAAAAAAAAAGCATAATACATCAACACTCCAACTTTGAGAGTGCAAATGTAGACATGTTAACCTAGGCCTGATTAGGTGCAAGAAAACATAGGCAAGTAAGACTGATTATCAACTTTGAATTCATCAATCAACTATAATCTTGAGTTGAAAGCAGGGGCGGAGCAATCGAGAAACATACCATTTTTGTTGATGGAGTCACAGAAAAAAGGGATGAGCCTTTGAGGTACATCATCAGAGAAATTGATAGGATTAGATTTGGCTTCAATGACACTTTTAGTGAGTTCCTTCAAATCTCCATAGAGTAATTTGTATGGATTTCCCTTAAGACCACTTTTTCTCAAGTATTTCTCAAGTTTCTTTGGCCTAAACCATGCCCAATTCAACACTTTCCAAGTGTATATTACTAACAAAATTGCTGCTATAATTATGTTGTAACAAAACTCCATGATAAAGTAATAAGTCTTCTTTCTAGCTGCTTCCTTTTTTTTGCACATAGAAAAGGTGAATTTAGCTAATTTTGAAAGTTTTTAATAACATTGTTGGATACGCCTCCTCTACATTTCCTGAAGTTCTTTCTTTGAGTGTGGACACGTGGCATATATTTGATTTAATGGCTAAAATTTGATTGACCAAAGAAAATATCTAAGCATGATTTAGATGATAAATACATTGTACATTTAGTTCCAAAAAGACAAATGTAATAGATTTATTTGTCTTCTTCATCCAAAACACGAAGGCACAAATTCCTATGTTGAAAAAGTTACTTTGATTATACTTTTTTCGTCTCAAAATAAGTGTGTTGATTTGACTTGTTTCACGCTAATTAAGAAAAATAACAAATAAAAGATGGGACAATGCATAAGTACCCCCCCAGCCTATGCCCGAAAACCCAGAGACACACCTAACCTTTACTAAGGTCCTATTACCCCCCCGAACTTATTTTATATGTAATATTCTACCCCTTTTTGGCCTACGTGGCACTATCTTGAAAAAATGTCAACATGCACCGGGCCCACACCGATAGTGCCACGGAAGGCCAAAAGGAGTAGAATATTACATATAAAATAAGTTCGGGGGGGTAATAGGACCTTAGTAAAGGTTAGGTGTGTCTCTGAGTTTTCGGGCATAGGCTGGGGGGGTACTTATGCATTTTCCCAATAAAAGATAGTATAGTTTACTAAGTTACCCCTATTTATTAGATGTTTTTTTAAGACTCGAGTACTATTAAGTAGAAGTAGTTCTTTAATTCAAGGATGTAGTTGGAAACCGTACGCGTTACTATATTTTGTTTTGAATTCTAAAGAGATTCTTGTTTTGGAACAATATTTTTTTTGTTTGCTAAGCAACACTTATTTAGGGACGGAGTGAGTAAAAATTAAAGTCATACCTTCTTTAAATTTGCTTGGAAGATTTGAAGAGTTAAATGAGTTTGTGTAGATTCCCCTGCTATGAAGCTGACTTTGGTTGGGGAAGCCATCATGGGTGAGCACTGTAATACCAAATTCATCTGAAAGTCACATCACCAAAATATTCATGGGCTAACACACATGAAAAACTGAGAAAATCACCAAATTTGTTGAAGTTTGCTTTTAGTTATTGCAGTAGTTTTTAGCAAAATAAGTTAATTAGTTTAAGATGAATTTGAATTTTGAATTTTAGTTAGGTTGTTTGAATTATTGAGATATTTTAGGTTGTTTTAAATTTCATATTATGCAGATTATATTTTTATGTTGGCTATTTAAACCTCAATGCTTAATAAAATCATTGAAAGCTATTGAAAGTCATTTCAATCCATTGAGAGAAATTTTCAATCTTTTTTGTGCTCCCCCATTTTTTAAAAACACCAACAGTGGTATCAAGAGCTTCATTAATCTTAAGGGATCTATGAAATCTTCCAAAGAATTACCATATATTTTTAACTCGTAAGAGATACCTTTTTAACCCATCAGGGCTACCCATTTTAACCCATCAAGGCTACCTTTTCAACCGGTGCTTTTTTCAACGCACAGGCTTTTTGAAATCAATTTAAACTAACATAATGGCAAGCAACAGTCTCTCTTTGAATGCCCCAAACATTTTCACTGGTGAAAACTATCAGATTTGGTCAGTGAAAATGAAATCATATCTTGAAGCCTATGATACGCGAAGTTGTAATGGAAGATGTATCCTTACAACCTCTCCCTGCAAATCCTACCCTTGCTCAAATTAAATCTCATTTGGATGAAAAAATCAAAAAATTCAAAGCCAAAACTGTAATTCAAAATTCAGTTACGGATTTGATTTTTTCTAAAATCATTGCTTGTGAGACGACAAAAGAAGATTGGGAAAAATTAAAAAAAGAATATCAAGGAAGTGACCGAGTCAGACAAATGCAAATTTTGAATTTGAAAAGAGATTTTTGAATCTCTTAGGATGCAAGAGGATGAAACTATTGTTAAGTATTTTGACAAGATTTCTTTTATTGTTAATAAAATCAGGTTGCTTGGCAAGGATTTCAAAGATGACAGAATAGTAGAAAAAATTCTTGTGACAATTCCAAAGAGATTCGAATCTAAAATTTCATCTCTGGAAAAGTCTAAAGATCTCTCTACTATTTTTGTTGAAGAACTAATAAGTGCTCTTCAAGCACAAGAGCAGAGAAGAGCCTTCAAACAAGATAATGTTACTAATGATGCCTTTTATGCACAAAACAGAAAAGAAAAAGGTAATTATCCTCTTTGCAAATACTGCAAAAGAAAAACACACTTGGAAATTTTTTGTTGGTAGAGACCTGATGCAATATGTGGAAATTGCAAATGAGCCGGTCATGTTACAAAAGTATGCAAGCTGAAGAACAATCTTCAAGCACAAGTTATAGAAGCAGAAATTGAGTGTCACGCCCTGAGCCTACACCCTGGGCGGGACCGGCACTCGGAGACCATTGCTGGCCCCAAGCGAACCCTTGGCCTGGCTTTCTTAACTCAGCGGAAACTTAACTCAAAAGAAATAAAAGGTTATAACATAACCGACTGATGAAATATGGCCACAAAGGGCAACTCAAGTCTCAAAATAGAATATTATATATATATATATATATATACAGAAGAGAGACTCAAAACTAGCTAACTAACTGTCTGTCTATGAAGCCTCTACAAATACTGAGATGGATGTTGGGACAGACCCCGCAACATCCTAATAAAACAAAACCCTGAACACAAACTACTTGAGTCCTCCGGAATGCAAGGAGGCTCACCACTGACTCTGGAGTACTCAACTCGATCAACGGCACGCAGGATGCTGATCCGGGGTACCTGTATCTGCATCATAAGACGATGCAGGCCAACTGGCATCAGTACATGGAATGTACGAGTATGCGAGCTGGAAAACTAAACCACAACTTAAGCTTGATAGAGTAGAAAGGAACCCTTACCTTGGCTCTACTCAACTCATAAGTAACTGAACTCAAAAAGTATATAGAGCAATAAAACACATGCAATATATCTAAAGCTTGTAAAACAGTATAAACAGCATAGCTCGTTAATGATAAAACAATAACAACTCAACTTTACTATTATATAAAAGTAATATAACTTTAGTGGGAGATTCTTTAACCGACAACCACCACTATGAGCCCTGGTGATGATACAACGCTTTACCTCGCGTTGCCAAGGACCATCCTATACCTTGCCATGATATAGGAAGCTAACTTTACTTAGTGGATCCACTAGCTTAACTTTCGTGATCATCTAAAAAGTATGATCCGAGAAATCCCATGTTGGCGCATGGTTCTTATGGAGAGTTGAGTTATATGAACTCGTGTCTCCAATTCGATGCTCAATACTACTCCCAAAAATACTTTGGCTCATAAATGCTTTAAACACAATACTTTCTTTAATTGAGATAATTACTCAAAACTTAGCCCAAAGGCTCTTTTGGAAAACATAGTTCCCCTCTTACTCAAATGTAAAAGAACATTTATAAACTCCTTTCGGAATACTTAGTTCCCTAAATAGTCCTTTTTGAAAAGAACTTAACTTGAAACTCTTGACTCAACTCTGTTGACACTCAATTTTGACCCTCCTTTCTTCTAATTTATTATTTTCGAGCTTCTAATTTAATAACGTATAAAATTATCCTTTTTCGCAACTACTTTTACTACTATGACTATTTATCTTCTAAATTATATGTTTTATTATCGAAATTAATATTATCACTTATTATACCTTCTTTTATTAATCGATTGTTTTCACCTTATTTCAAGTTTTGCATTTTATTAAATCAATTACAAGTTCTTGTTTAGTATTCATATCTGATATTAGTACAAAGTCATAATATATTTTTATTTCATAAACTAGTAATTGTCACCTTATAATATTGGTTATTAATTTAGAAGCCCAAAAACTTTAAAAGAAGAAAAGAAAAGATCCAAACAAAATTCAGCCCAAGCTAGAATGTAACCCAACTTTGGCCCAAGAAGAAGCCCATTCTTACACTCCTCCTTCCACGTAAGCGCCACGCGAACATCCACGTTGGCGCCACATAAGGCGCCAACGTTCCAAAACACATGCTTGCCATACGCCCTCACATGCCTCTCATTGATCAGCACATGCTTGCCATGTGTCTCCTCCTCATTGGTAGGTCAATTCAAAATTAAAGCCCTAAAATCCCAAATATCCTAAACTACCTATTCTACCCTCCTTTAATCCACCTAAAGTGACCTAAATACCCTTGGATTTCCCAAAAAACAATCTATTGTCTTTCCTTTGGTGTCATCAGACGCCTCCCTCTCTTTCTTTAGCAAGGGAACTCTCTTTTGGCTTCATCTCCATTTTTGACAAAGCTTGAGCTCCACTCCTCAAAATTTCAGATTTGTCTTGGCCATTTTCCAGTAAGTTTCCTTTTTCCCATGGCGTGTGGTAGAACATCGTCTACTTCTATGTTCAAAATGCGTCAGATCCTTACGCTTCAGTCAAGACTCACTATTTTGGTCATAAGAAATAAATCGCTTCTGAAAAGTTTTCTGTCGTGGGTATGATGTTCAAAGTTCCAAGGAGTTTTGTGACTCGATTTTGAAAAATCTTCCCGCCCAAAGAACCCTTGGAACCTTAACTTTTACTCTATAAATGCGAGCTTTGAGCATCCGTTTTGGGGGGCCTTTTTTTTTAGATAATTTTCAGTCAAATATTATATAACCAAACTGCTGCAAAACATCTCTGTTACTCTCGAAAATATCCAACTTTCTCATTGTTTCGTTGTCTCCGGAGTCTTGCGCGTGGACGAGTGTGAAGTAGTTCGAGTTCCATTGTAGATCTTTGATCAAGGACTCTAGTTTGCTGCTCCGAAACAGGTGAAAAACTGACCCAAATTTATTTATTTTTATCATTAGAAACCATGCTCTTAAGACCTTCGTTTAGTTAGCTTCTTCCTATGTTGTGAGCTCTGGGTTATAAATAACCTATAATTCGTATTTCTTGTCCTCTTTAAACTCAAATATGTTATATATCTTTGCTCATGCTGTTGATATGATATATTACGTTTAAATAGAAATCATGGTTTAGAAAACTCTATGACTTATCATTTTTAATTATATACTTGTGTAGCTATGATTTGGAAAGTCATCTTGAGTATTTATGTTAAAGAAAGTGTCTAAAATTTTACAGTAGAACAATTTGTTTAAGAATTTTGTATAGTTTGTTTTATTGAATTTTCTGTTTATTTATTTGAGAACTTTGTATTCTTACTTCTCTAATTTTGTTTTATTTAAAAGTGCACTGCCGATGTATTTTATTCGATATTGTGTTTTATGCTCGGTTTGGTGTAAAGTTGTTACTTATTTAGAAGTTTAAATGAAAAGATAAAAGACTTTATTCCTAAACAATATCGCTTTATCCAAACAACTTGAAGCATGAATTATATTTATGTATGTCTATTTGTAAAATGAGGCATGAACTTTGATTTAGCTAGCATGACCGACCCTATGTATATTTTTGATAGTAATCTGTTCTTTTCTTTCTTTCTTTCTTTTATGTTCGTTTAAGTTAAATATCCTTTTTCTAATGTTTGTTTTTTTCTTATTTCGCATGGTTCGCCGGAGTTTGCAAGGAGTCTTAACAAGACTCCCATCCCGCTATAAAACGGCACTTGCATTTCGCCCTTCAAGCACGTCTTTTGTCCTCCTCTTCCTCCTATTTATCCGAATAGGGAATGAGGGAAAGAGGAAGATCTGTCCATTATCGATTTCTTCTACTCTCTCCCATCCGAAAAAATGAAGCGAGAGTGGATGAGATATTTCCATATCTTGTTTCGACCTTTATTCCTTTATTTTGTTTGCCATTAATTATGTTATCTGTTTTTATTATACTCTCATTTTAATTTCTTTTGATTTTATCGATAAAGAATTAGGCCTAGAACTCTTGAACTTTAGAAAGGGTAGTTGGTGATATTTAGTTTCCTAGCTTGAGTATATACACTTATGTGACTACTAACCAATTGTTTTGTCTTTGTTTCTTTTCCCTTTTTATAAATCTATTCTATTAAAAGTAAAATTAAAATACGGATTTATCTAGCATAAAAAATGTAATTTTCAGAATGTTCAAAAGTGCAGCTTTTATGTGCAAAGAAAGACAGCTTTTTCTAATGGCAAAATGCAGATTTTAGTGAAAATATACAGCTTTCAAAAAAGTCTAAAAAATCAGTTTCGAAGGCCAAAATGTACATATTTTGAAACCTAATGAATGTAGATTTTTGAGATATAAAATATAGTTTTAATAGTTTTATGTGCAGATTTTTTTTTGGCCTCAAATGCATCTCCTTTTATCACTTTTTATGGTTTAAATTTATTTTAAAAATGCAGCATCTTTTGAGACTTAAACATAGTCTTTTTGTGAATTTTAGAGTGTAGATTTTCATGGTAAAAATACAACTTTTTCAAGAATTTGAGAGTGCATTCCCACCCCCTTAATAACCTTTTCTTTCTCAAGTAAAAATAAGACATTTATTTATTTTTAACCCAAACATGCTTTCTTTATTTTCTACTAGTCCTTTATTTTTATATGCAACGTTCTTGTGCATTCCCATACCGCTTTTTAATCATAATACTTCATCTCATAAGCATATACGAATTTTTTTTATATATACAACGCACATATACATTTGTCACGCATTATAATTTTAAAATGCTTTTCTTATCATTTTTCTCAAAAAGTAATTTATTTTTTACACCCTTAAAAATCACTTAAAATTGAAATAGATAATCTCTTTGTCATTAACCTAAGTTTGGTCGGTAATCGTATTGTTAACGAATCTTAAAGGATGCCTTACCCCTTCCCCTTAGGATAGCTAGAATCCTTACCTAGAATCATTTTAAGTTAGTAGACCATTTAATTGAAGTCATTTAGTATTACTTAGTTAAATATTTAGGTGTCCTAATTCACCATAATTAATTAGGTGGCGACTTCTTAAGTTAATAATTTGGAAATCACCAATATGTTGTACACGTTTTGACCTCGAGTTAAAATGGGGTATAACAAACTCGACTTGAAACTCTATACTCTTTCACTTGACGTCTAACCTCACTTGACTTGGAAACTAACTTCCCTTGAATTGGAATTATGAATTCAAGGTGTTTGATCACACGTTATGGACGAGTTCTTGACGTTTAGACGTACTTTGGAGTGTCGGAAACAACTGTGAAACATAGGTATAATACCTAGGAACTTGCATGAGAAAGTGAGAAAAGGATGGAGGAACTTGGCTGAACTTCAAACTTCTGGTGACACAAGTGGCACCTACGGACTCCATCGACGGACCGTAGATGGACTTACGGTCCGTACTGCAGGTCCGTCGTTCATGACAGAGAATTTCCCCCAAGAACTCAGTCAGAGAAAATGGCTAAGTGTTGACCTACGGTCGGGACTTACGGTCCGTAGGTCGACTTACGGTCCGTAGGTCGGGTCCGTAGATCGATTCCCCAAAAGACTTAGCTTCTATCCCAATTGACGATCGACCAGTACGGACCGTCAATCGATCTACGGTCCATAGGTCGTGGCCGTAGATGGGAAAACGATTGCCAAAATAGCTGAAACTTGTTAATGGATCCCTTCAAATGATCATAACTTTTAGACTCATAAATCCTTCAATATATACTAGATTTCAGCCCAAATTACACGCAAGTCAAGGACTAAAATCAACTAGGACTTCCAACAACACCAACAACACAATCCAACAACTTCAACAAGTTGACCAATCTTTTCTCAAAACTAAAACAAGTTGGTGTGTGGGGGAAAGGATCAACCCATCACTAATAACTCACATACCTTGGTAGGGATCACCCCCGACGAAACCACAACAAACTCCTTGCTTGATCTTCCCCTTTCTCTTCTTCTTCTTCTTCTTCTTCTCTTCCAAGCCCTAACTTTTACTCTTTGAAAAAAAAAATGAAACTGATCAAAATCAGTCCAACAATACCCAAAATAGCTCAAAGAATTAATTAGGGAAAAAGACCAAAATGCCCTAAAATTTTCGGACAAAATCCCTGCCAACTGCCCAACTTCCAACGGGCATAACTCACTCATGCGAACTCGGATTTGAGTAAAATTAGTGGCGTTGGAAAGATCATTCCACGAGCTTCGCAACCATAACTAGAAATACTCCTAACTCATCATGAGCTAGGAGTTATGACTGCTTAAAATAGGCCAAAAACTCCCTTTTTTTCCATACTTGGCCAAATTTCCAGATTTTAAATTTTTTCCAAAAAGACTAATTTTCAATTTCAAGCGTCTTCATATTCTCTTTAAATGGTCGGATGCTACATTGAGGAGGAGCAATTTTTTTAAATTGTAGTATCTAAAGCAAAGGAGGAGTGTTGAGGTTTGCTTTTAGTTATTGCAGTAGTTTTTAGCAAAATAAGTTAATTAGTTTAAGATGAATTTGAATTTTGAATTTTAGTTAGGTTGTTTGAATTATTGAGATATTTTAGGTTGTTTTAAATTTCAAATTATGCAGATTATATTTTTATGTTGGCTATTTAAAGCCCCTCAATGCTTAATAAAATCATTGAAAACTATTGAAAATCATTTCAATCCATTGAGAGAAATTTTCAATCTTTTTGTGCTCCCCCATTTTTAAAAAACACCAACAAAATTTCTTTAAATTGGACCCTAAATGTCCAAAAATAACTCTAAAATAGTGAGACCGTACGTACTTCTCCCCTAACTCCCTACGGAGGGTTCCATAAAGATTTCATAAAAAATTCTTTCATAAGCCATATCCCCAAATGGGATAGCACACGAAAAACTGAGAAAATCGCCTTATTTCTATAAATTGACCCCTAAATACCCAAAAATCACTCTATAAATGGTGTGATTGTATGTACTGCACCCCCAACTCCCTCCAAAGGGTTCCATTAAGATTTCACCAAAAAATCATCCGAAAGTCATATTACCAAAATATCCATGTGCTAACATACACGAACTCAGTTGACAAGTAACTACTTCAACTTTGAGAGTACTGATAGTACTGACATAATATTTATGGTACAAAAAAAGAAGTTTCATCAAAATCATATCATTCATTTATTTGATATATAAAAGAATAGAAATTTTTAATTGTTTTAAAAAAAGAAGGTTTGGACGTTGTTTCTCATCGTACTGTTTACCCACATCTTGCTTTGATATAAACACAAGGGTGCGAGTCATGAAATTTTGCTGATTTAATCAGTTTTTCTCCTTATAAGTAGAAATAAACTTGCAGGACTGAGAGAGAACAATCTATATGCACAATACATAAAGGCTTCACTTGCATAAACAGGAACCACTGATGTAAACTCTTCACGAAACACGATGGAGCATTGTAACAAGTTTAAACTAATTCACTCACAGAAGAAATGTGAAAAAATAGTGAAAATGAACATTGATAACAATTCAAAACTGCAATGTTGAAATAGGAAAAAAGTTATTTCAGCAATAACTCGACTAGTTTAGTAGTATTCGAGCTGAAACATGGAGAACACAATACCATTGATCTTAAATATGAGCAACATCCATTTCAAAGTTTGCGCATAAGGAGAGGAGCACCATACTGTGGACGAAGAGCAAATGATGCTACTGGAGCATGTGTATAAGACGGAGAGAGTTCGAAGGAGAACTTTTGTAGTATCATTGCTATTTCCATTTTTGTTTCCATCATTGCAAAGTTTTGTCCGATGCAAACTCGAGGTCCACCGGAAAATGGAATAAACGAGAGGTGTCCTTTGGTTGCCTTTGACACTCCTTCACTGAACCTTTCTGGTTTGAATTCCTTCGCATCTTCACCCCATAATTCTTTGTCATAATGAATTAATACTGTGGGTATAAAGATTAGCGCTCCAGCTGGTAGACTCAGCTCCCCTAATTTGACTTCATGTTTGTTCCTTCTACGATATGTTGGTACTGGGGGGAATAGCCTTAACGTCTCGTGCAAGATCATTGTCACCTATATATGGAAAGAAAAATGTATTGCATAAGTTGGAAGTAGAATTTGTTCACTTCTTACAAAAGTTAGATGCCATGCCTTTCTGAGATATTTAGTCTCTGAGTAATTATAACCCCTCTGAGACTGAAATAGGACGATAGAAATGTGGTCTATCTGATAGAAGTTGGATCAATTTGGCATTAATGATGGGCAAGACGATTTAATAGCTACTCATTTTATATTATTTTAATTCATCTTCGAAATTTGATCTATGCAGAGATCTTGGGCTATTTTAAGTTGTCTTACATAACAAACTAGTGGAAAGTACTTACAATTTTGAGGCAACTTAGTCCTTCAAAATTTGGTTTTTCATTTCCGATGACCTGCAAAACCTCCTCTCTGGCACGGGCTTGCCACTCTGGATGTAGGCACAATAAAATCATTGTCCAGACGAGCAACACTAAAGTGGTCTCTTGTCCAGCAAAATAGAATAACTTGCACTCTTCAATCACTTCTGTTATTGTCAATCCGAAATCTTTGCTTCCGTGTTGTTCAATTTCTTTCACATTGGATTCAAGTAATATGCCTAATAAGTCATTTTTTACTAGTCTCCCCTGCTTCCATTGCCCTCAATCTTTTGTCGATGATACGCCTAATCGTCGTTTGGACTTGCTTTTTGATTTCCAGCATTCTTTTGTTCCTTTTAGTAGGCAAGAACCTAACAAAAGAAATTTAAATGCAAACAAGAAAACTCGTTTTAGTAGAAAGTAATGAACTTGTGATTTTCGATATTATGTAGAAATTTCACAAATAAATTGTTATACCTTGTTCCTGGTATATAAACTGTACGATTTATGTCTGTTACATGCTCAGCTTGCTCTCTTTGAAGTTCAAATACTATTCTCCCTTCTTCATAGCTACTCCCAAATGCAGTTCGAGAAATGACTTCACTGGTCATTAATTGAAACTCTGGCCATACATCAAGCTCGAATGACATTTCCTTTGGAATTATCTCCTCCCATTTGCTTATCGTTTCACTACAACTCTGATAAAAAGCTGGAAACATATGCTGTACAAAACAAATTAATCGGTTAAAGTAGCACTAGTTATTAGAAGCAGAGATACATGTATTGAAGCGGCTTCAATTCAAACCCCTTCTTTGGGAAGTTAACAGTGGGAATAGGGTAAAAACAACTGTTTTGGGGCATTAAAGGTGGTTCAAAAGTTTCTATAGATTTCAGGTTCAAATCTCAGGTATTGCAAGCTTTCATTGTTTTAAATCCCCTTTGACGTTGTTTGTTACTGCACGTGTGGATATAAACGGACAACTTCATAATGCTAAGACATTTCAATATGCTATCTTAAGTCCTTGGCATGAAAATTTACCAATGTTTGCTAAATTTATTAGTAATAAGTATATGAAGTGAATAATATAACCTTTAACTTCTCAACTTGGAAAGCAGGACTGATGATTTTTCGGTGTTTGGCCCATTTGTCTTCCTCAAGCTTCGAAAGACCTAGAGCTAATATCTTGGAAAATGGATTGGGATGAATTTGCTTTCGGTACACATAATTCTTTGTCAAAATCTCCTTTACATGTTCAGGTTCTGTGATCAACACTACTGGATATGGCCCTAGCCACACAAAAGAACTTTTACCTGAGAGTAATTCATTTTCGATTAGCAAAAAAAGCAGCATAATACATAAACACACTCAAATTTGATCTCAATTGACAAGTATGCACTCTAAAATTGAGAGTGCAAATGTACAAGAATAGAAAAAAAAATACCACTTTTATTGATGGAGTCACAGAAAAAAGGGATGAGCCTTTGAGGTACATCCCCAGAGAAATTGATGGGCTTAGATTTGGCTTCATTGAGTTTATTTGTATGGATTTCCCTTAAGACCACTTTTTCTTAAGTATTTCTCAAATTTCTTTGGCCTAAGCCATGCCCAATTCAACACTTTCCATGTATATACGAACAAAATTGCAACACTAATTGCTGCTATAATTGTGTTGTAAGAAATCTCCATGAAATTAACAAAAGGCTTCTTTCTAGCTGCTTCCTTTTACATAGAAAAAAGAGGGGAAGTTTGCTAATTTTATAACCTTGTAATTTTTTGGATTCGGCTACTCTCTATTTTTCTCAAGTTTTTGCTTGGATTGGGGACATATGAAATATAATAATTAGACTTAATGGCTAAGATTTAATTAACCAAAGAAAGTCCCTGACTTAATGGCTAAGGTTCAGATAATAAAAACATTATATATTTAGTTCCAAATATTATTGTAATCTCACAATTTTAGCAACATATTAATATTTTATCCATAAATATAATAAAAATAAAAGGTATAATACATAAACATTTTATTTAATTTGACTTTAGCTGACATTTACACCCTCCAGTTTTGGATGTGCATAAACAGACACTTAAACTTGTAATAAAATTGAACAAGTAGACACACATACTACATCACATAATAAACGTATGATGCCACATAGGAAACAAAATTGTCATGTAGGACACAAAATTCATGTAGAGCTATATATGATTTTTCTAGCAAAATTCATGGTATATTTGATATTTCTTACAAATGATTTTTTTTTTTTTTGACTTTTTTGATTCAATGGTTAATTTGAGTTTTAAATATCTCCCCTATATATAGATCAATTTACTTATAATTATTGGAGTTTCTTATTTTTATTTACTTTTTTAGCTTTAAAAATTATTGTCCATAAATATAGCAAGAATAAATAAATACCTCTGCCTACAGTTTTTTTTCATTCCCGTTATGAGAAAAAAACTTATAAATACTCTTCGCTTATGGGAAGAGAAATGGCTGGATTGAATTAGATTTTGATGGATTGAGTCAAAATGTATTGGATTATAATCGATCCATATAAAAATATGGATAACTATGAATTTGGTCAAATGTGATTTGGGTAAAATGCTTCTAACCCACTTTAATTTCCTCAAGTCAAAAAACATTAAATCAAAATTAAATTATTAATATCCAACCCTACCACCCCCAAACCACTCCTAAATTATTATTTTTATTCAAAAAAATATTCTTTCATACAAAAAAGAAATTTAATTTTTTCTACCCCGTACCCCCATCCGATCCCCGCCCCACCACCCCCAATTTTTTTGGAAAAATTACACGAAATGGCAAACATCTAAAGTATATTATGTAATATAGCTATAGTTTCAATTATTTTTAATTTGTAGCTATAGTTTCACAAAATTTTGCTATTTGGTTTTCTAATTGTATAAATCTATAATTTGTATAATTCGGTCCCTAATTGTATAAATTCAGAATTTGTATAATTCGATTCCTGATTGTATAAATTCAGAATTTGTATATGCTTACCCTAGTTATTTGTATACGATTTATGAAAAAATCAAAATAAATTACCCTATTTGTATTTTGACAAGCGAAATATACAAACGGAGTTCTAAAAAATGTCTAAATGTATAAATACAGAATTTGTATTTACTTATCATGTTTGTATATTCGCAAGCGAAATATACAAACCACAACCTCCATTTGTATATACTTACCTTTTTTGTATATTTTCAAGCAAAATATACAAACCGCAACCTCCATTGCAAACAAAACTATAGCTATGGAGCGCAATTACCAAACTATAGTTATAAAGCCTTATTATGTCTATTATCTTTGTTATTTTTGAAATTTTCTCCTTTTTTTTTTTCATAAATAGATATCCAAAAAATAATTATCACCCACTCTACCTCTACCACCGCACCTGTCCCCCCTATCCCCACCCTGCCACTGCCTCCAAACTTTTTTAAAGAAAAAAAAAGCTGATTTTTATCACACCCCCCACCCACCATATCCCCACCCCATCCCAAATTCTTTTTTTTTTAAGAAATCAAAAAATTTCAAAAAAAAAAAGAGGCTAAACTCTTTTCAACCCTCCACCCCCACCTTACCTCCACCTGGACCCCTACCCCCAATTTTTTTCAAAATCAAAATAATTCAAAAAAAAAAAAAGTTAAAATTTCTTCACCCCTGCCTCCACCCTACCCCCACCCCACCCCCAATTTTTTTCAAAAAAATTCAAAAACAAAAGTTAATTTTTTTTCGCCTCCCCTCCGCCAACCTCCATCTCCACCTCCACCCCCTAGTGTTCTTTTTTAAAGAAAATATATGTGATCCATTTAAGTAAATATGGATTAAATGGACTCATTTCACCTTATTTGGGTTGTAATTCGCACTCCTACTTTTCCATAGATTTATTTGTTCTTCTTCATCCAAAACACGAAGGCTAGACCTCCTCAAAGGCTCAAATTCTAATGTTGAAAAAATTACTTCGAATATACTCTCTCCATATCAAAATAAATGTGTTGGTTTAGCTCATTTCACCCTTATTATTATAAAATAACATATAAAAGATATAGTTTACTAAGTTACCTCTATTTATTAGATGTTTCTTGAGAGTCAAGTACTATTAAGAAGTATTTTTTAGTGCAACGGTGTAATTGGGAACAATTACTATATTTTGTTTTGAATTCTAAAGCGACAGTGTAATTCTTTGCTTGTTTTAATTCATCATAGCGGAGAATGAGATAGAAACAATAGGTTTGTGGATTATTCCATCGAAGGGGTGATTATCAATAAAGATGTTGATTTCAATGGATTGATTCAATTGATTGCAAATCACCTGAATATCGATATTTTCATTAATTCCTTGAAAATTTGTTATAAAATTGATGATGCATCACTGTCGATGTTTATTTGTAACAATTTGGGATTGCAAGTATACATAGAATTCTTCAGAAAAAGAAAACATTTAAAACTACCTGTTATATAGTTTAAGGCTTGACTTAGATCAATATAAACTCTTCATGAGAAAAGATGGATCAGTATACCAATTAGTTTAAACTAATTCACCCACAAAAGAGAAGTGAAAAAGAAAGTGAACAACAACGATAACATTTCAAAACTACAACGTTGAAATAGGAAAAGAGAAATTTCAGCCATATCCAGACTAGTTTAGTAGTATTCGAGCTAAAACACGGAGAACACAGCACCATTGATCTTAAATATCAACAGCATCCATTTCAAAGTTTGCACATAAGCAAAGGAGCACCATATTGTGGTTGAGTAGTAATTATGGCAACTGGAGCATGTGTATAAGACGGAGAGAGTTCGAAGGAGAACTTTTGTAGTATCATTGCTATTTCCATCTTTGCTTCCATCATTGCAAAGTTTTGTCCGATGCAAATTCGAGGTCCCCAGCCAAATGGAATAAATGAGACCTGTCCTTTTGTTGCCTTTGAAACTCCTTCACTGAATCTTTCTGGTTTGAATTCCTTCGCGTCTTCACCCCATATTTCCTTGTCATAATGTATTAATACAGTGGGTATAAAGAGTAGCACTCCAGCTGGTAGACTCAGCTCCCCTAATTTGACTTCATCTTTGTTCCTTCTACAATATGTTGGTACCGGGGGGAATAGCCTTAACGTCTC
The DNA here is from genome assembly GCA_029007595.1 of Solanum commersonii. Taxonomy (NCBI): domain Eukaryota; kingdom Viridiplantae; phylum Streptophyta; class Magnoliopsida; order Solanales; family Solanaceae; genus Solanum; species Solanum commersonii. The sequence continues at coordinate 30,062 of JAJTWQ010000517.1, forward strand.
ATGCAAGATCATTGTCATCTATGGAAAGAAAAATGTATTGCATAAGTTGGGCTATTTTAAATTGTCTTACATAATGAACTTGCGGAAAGTACTTACAATTTTGAGGCGACTTAGTCCTTCCAAATTTGGTTTTTCATTTCCGAAGACCTGCAAAACCTCCTCTCTGGCACGTACTTGCCACTCTGGATGTCGGCTCAACGAAATCATTGTCCAGACGAGCAACACTGAAGTAGCCTCTTGTCCAGCAAAATAGAACAACTTGCACTCTTCAATCAACTCAATTGTTGTCATTCCGAAATCCTTGCTTCCGTGTTGTTCAATTTCTTTCATATTGGATTCAAGTAATATGCCTAATAAGTCATTTTTACTAGGATCCCTTGTTTCCATTGCCCTCAACCTTTTGTCGATGATACGCCTAATCGTTGTTTGAACTTGCTTTTCGATTTCCAGCATTCTTTTGTTCCTTTTAGTAGGCAAGAACCTAACAAAACAAATGTAAAAGCAAACAGGAAAAGTCATTTTAGTAGAAAGTAATGAACATGTCATTTTCCATATTATGTAGAAATTTCACAAATAAATCGTTATACTTTGATCCTGGTATATAAACTGAACGAGTTATGTCAATTACATACTCAGCTTGTTCTTTCTGAAGTTCAAATACTATTCTCCCTTCTTCATAGCTACTCCCAAATGCAGTTCGAGAAATGACTTCACCTGTCATTAATTGAAGGTTTGGCCATACATCGAGCTCGACTGATGTTTCCTTTGGAACAATATCCTCCCATTTGCTTATCATTTCACTACAGCTTTGATAAAACGCTGGCAACATATGCTGTACAAAACAAATTAATCGCAAAAACCAGTACTAGTTATCAGTAGTAGAGCTTCATGTTTGCTAAATTTAGCAGTAATAAGAATATGAAGTGAATATAACCTTTAACTTCTCAACATGAAAAGAAGGATTGATGATTTTTCTATGTTTGGCCCATTTGTCTTCCTCAAGCAACGCAAGACCTATAGCCAATAACTTGGCGAATGGATTGGGATGAGCTTGCTTTTGATACCCATAATTCTTTGTGAAAATCTCTTTTACATGTTCAGGATCTGTGATCAACACTATTGGATATGGGCCTAGCCACACAAAAGAACTTTTACCTGAGAGTAATCCGTTCTCGATTAGGAAAAATATATAATAAAAAAAAGGCATAATATAAACAAACACTCAAATTTGATCTCAGCTGACAATTATCAATTATGAATTCATAGGGCTCTAATTGCTTAGGTAATTGCATCAGTCAACTATAGTCTATAGAGCAGGGGTGGAGCTACCACGGATCTGCCTCTAGGATGGAGCTAGGGTACCGAAAGGGGTTCATCAGGACAATTCTTTATAGGAAAATTACATTGTATATATACAAGAACAGGAAAAAATTAATTCTTTTAAAGACGAAGAATAAAAGAAACATACCATTTTTGTTGATGGAGTCAAGGAAAAAAGGGATGAGCCTTTGAGCTATATCATCAGAAAAATTAATGGGCTTAGATCTAGCTTCATTGAGTTTATTTGTGAGTTCCTTCGAATCTCCGTAGAGTAATTTGTATCGATTTCCCTTTAGACCACTTTTTTTTAAGTATTTCTCAAGTTTCTTTGGCTTAAACCATGCCCAATTCAACACTCTCCATGTATGTAACAACAAAATTGCAACACAAAATGCTGCTATAGTTATGTTGTAAGAAATCTCCATGAAAGTAATAAGAGTCTTCTTTCTAGCTGCTTTATTTTACAAAGAAAAAAAGGAAGAGGGGAAGTTAGACTAATTTTGTAACTTTATAATAACATTGTTGGATACACCACCTCTCCATTTCCCCCAATTTCTTTCTTGGATTGGGGACATATGGCATATGTTAGGTCTAATTGACCAAAGAAAATATCTAACCATGATTTAGATGATAAATACATTGTATATTTAGTTCCAGAAATTATTGTAATCCCACAGTCTTAGCAATATATTATCTTGTCCATAAATATAGTAAAAAAAATAAAAAAGACAAATGTCATAGATTTATTTGTCTTCTTCATCCAAAACACGAAGGCTAGACTTATTCCTCAAAGGTACAAATTCCTATGTTGAAAAAACTACTTCCAATATACTTTTTTTGTCTCAAAATAAGTGTGTTGATTTGGCTTGTTTCATGCTTATTAAGAAAAATAACAAATAAAAGGTATAGTTTACTAAGTTACCCTTATTTATTAGATGTTTTTTGAGAGTCTAGTACTATTAAGAAGAAGTAGTTCTTTAATACAAGGTGTTGTTCGAAACAATTACTATATTTTGTTTTGAATTCTAAAGTGATTCTTGTTTTGGAACAATTTTTTTTAGTTGCTAGAGCATCACTTATTTAGGGACGGAGGGAGAAAAAATTGAAGTCATGCCTTCTTTAAATTAGCTTGAAAGATTTGGAGGTGTGTTCTGTTCTATTTTCCAGTAGTTGTGGTCAGGGGCGGAGCCAAGTAAGGCTATCTGAATCCCCTTCCGTGAAAAATCTACTATTTATGCATAGTTTTAAAAAGGCATAATACATATATTGGACCCTAAACTTGGCTTCAAATTTTAATTTTGACCTCCAACTTTCATAGTGCACAAACAGACACTTTAACTATCCAACCTTTTAATAAATAAACACGTGAATCCTACTTGGCAAAACGCGTGATGTGAACATATTCTGCGCGAGTTAGGAGTAATTTTCGAGTCCCACAACAGTAAAAAAATGTTGAAATGACAACTCTACCCCTGGATTCTAGCCAATATCTGGCAACCCAAAACCTCCGTTCACTTTCTTCTTTTTCAGGCAAAACGCCACCAAATACCCAGCCGTTCTCCTTCTTCCTCACACCGGAGCACAACCATGAAGCGAACGAGCTTCAAGCTCGCTAAACCCACCAAATACCCGACCCCAAATCCATCAGATCCACCATCTCCGGCGAGAATCCAAATGACCCCCCAAACCCCATGAAAACAGACCCAACAACCACAAACACCTAAACCAAGAAGCCAGCCATCAACAAACCTCTAAGCTCCGTCAAACAATGAGCTCCAAGCTCTAAAAATCATTAATAGGAATTAATTTTGATTCTTGTATGTAAATAAAAATTAATTTTGATTTTTTTAGTTCTAAAATGACGTGTAAAATATTTAATTAGTTGGCAGCCATTGAGTGGCTCACAAATACACGTAGAGCGTTTGCATTTCATGCTCTTTGGCTGCAAAAATCGTGTGTTTATTTATTTAAAGTTGGATAGTTAAAGTGTCTGTTTGTGCATTTTGAAAGTTGGAGGTCAAAGTTAAAATTTGAAACCAAGTTTAAGGTCCAATATATGTATTATGCCTATTAAAAAATTATGTATAAATAGTAGATATAGAACTCCTTTGGCTTCTTCGTGTATTGCTTATGTAATTAAATTTGGACCTTATGAAACAAACTTGGAGGACTGGGAGTGAACAATTTATATGCACAATTAAATGTAGTTTATATAGATTTTCCTTGTATGGTTAAAGGCTTAACTTGGATCAATATGAACCACTGATATAAACTCTTCATGAGACAAGATGGAGCATCATAACAAGTTTAAACTTATTCACCCACAAAAGAGAAGTGAAGAAGAAAGTGAACAACGACGATAACATTTCAAAATTACAACATTGAAATTCGAAAAGAGTGACTTCATCCATAGCCCAACTATTTAGTAGTATTCGATCCATTTCAAAGTTTGCACATAAGCAGAGGAGCACCATACTGTGGATGAATAGTAATTATTGCAAATGGAGCATGTGTATAAGACGGAGAGAGTTCGAAGGAGAACTTCTGTAGTATCATTGCTATTGCCATTTTTGCTTCCATCATTGCAAAGTTTTGTCCAATGCAAATTCGGGGTCCCCAACCAAATGGAATAAACGAAACTTGTCCTTTTGTTGCCTTTGACACTCCTTCATTGAATCTTTCTGGTTTGAATTCCTTCGCGTCTTTGCCCCATATTTCCTTGTCATAATGAATAAAGATTGCAGGTATAATGAGTATCACTCCCGCTGGTAGATGCAGCTCCCCTAATTTGACTTCTTCTTTGTTCCTTCTACTAAATACTGGTAATGGGGGGAATAGCCTTAACGTCTCATACAATATCATTGTCACCTAAGGAATTAAAAGAATGTATTGCATAAGTAGGAAGTAGAGTTAGTTCACTTCTTAAAAAATTTAGGGGTCATGCCTTTCCAAGATATTTCAGTCTCATAGTAATTGGCCCTCTGAGACTGAAATAGGATGATAGAAGTGGCCTATCTGATCCCAGTTCGAATGATTCCACATTAATAGCTACTTGTTTTATCCTGTTTTTATAGTTTTCTTGATCTTTGAAGTTTGATCTATGCAACGATCTTGTGGAAAGTACTTACAATTTTGAGGCGACTTAGTCCTTCCAAATTTGGTTTTTCATTTCCGAAGACCTGCAAAACCTCCTCTCTGGCCCGTACTTGCCACTCTGGATGTAGGCACAACAAAATCATTGTCCACACGAGCAACACTGAAGTGGTCTCTTGTCCAGCAAAATAGAATAACTTGCACTCTTCAATCACTTCTGTTGTTGTCAATCCGAAATCTTTGCTTCCGTGTTGCTCAATTTCTTTCATATTGGATTCAAGTAATATGCCTAATAAGTCATCTTTACTAGTCTCCCCTGCTTCCATTGCCTTCAATCTTTTGTCGATGATATGCCTAATCGTTGTTTGGACTTGCTTTTCAATTTCCAGCATTCTTTTGTTCCTTTTAGTAGGCAAGAACCTAACAAAACAGATTTAAAAGCAAACAAAGCAATGAACATGTTATTTTCCATATGATGTAGAAATCTCAAAAGTAAATTATTATACCTCGATCCTGGTATATAAATTGAACGACTTATGTCCATTATATGCTCAGCTTGTTCTTGCTGAAGTTCAAATACTATTCTCCCTTCTTCATAGCTACTCCCAAATGCTGTTCGAGAAATAACCTCACTGGTCATTATTTGAAGGTCGGGCCATACATCGAGCTCGTATGATGTTTCCTTTGAAACAATATCCTCCCATTTGCTTATCATTTCACTACAACTCAAATAAAATGCTGGCAACATATGCTGTACAAAACAAATGAAAAAAAAAAACAGAAAATTGAATTTTCTGATTTTTTTGGCCTAAATTCAATACAACAAAAAAGAAGTATATATAACCTTTAACTTCTCAATATGGAAAGCAGGATTGATGATTTTTCTGTGTTTTGCCCATTTGTCTTCCTCAACCAACACAAGACCTTGAGCCAATAACTTGGCAAATGGATTTGGATGAGTTTGCTTTTGGTACACATAATTCTTTGTCAAAATCTCTTTTACATGTTCAGGATTTGTGATCAACACTGTTGGATATGGGCCTAGCCACATAATAGAACTTTTACCTGCCAGTAATCCGTTTTCGATTAGAAAAAAAAGAAGCATAATACATAAACAAGAACTCAAATATGATTTTAGCTGACAAATAAGCACTCCAACTTTGAGGTTCAAATCTAGACACCTAAACTTGGTCTCAACTAGCAACTAAACACTCCAACTGGTCTCCACTGTGTCCGTAAACACCCAACATAACGTGGCACATAAATTTTAGATAAACTAATCACACAGTGAAGACAAGTTGAGGTGTGTAGACATGCATACTCAAAGTTGCAGTGTTTACTTTCTAACCAAATCAATAAAAGAAACATACCATTTTTGTTGATGGAGTCAAGGAAAAAAGGGATGAGCCTTTGAGTTATATCATCAGAGATATTGATAGGCTTAGACTTAGCTTCAACTATACTTTTTGTGAGTTCATTCAAATCTCCATAGAGTAACTTATATGGATTTCCCTTTAGGCCTCTTTGCCTAAAGAAATTCTCCAATTTTTTTGGCCTAAACCATGCCCAATTCAACACTCTCCATATATATACCAACAAAATTGCAACACAAATTGTTGCTATAATTGTGTTGTACAAAATCTCCATGAAATTTTATTTTTCTAGCTGTTTATTGTTACATAGAAAAAAGAGGGGAAAATAGCTAATTTACCTTTTTTTTTAATTTGTTGTTTGTTGGACTAGATAAGGCCTAGCTTTTCTCTCTATAATATCGAAGACAAAAACATCATTGTCCAGTATTAATAAAGTCCTTTGTCCAATCTGTTTGGATCCATTCAATTTGGTGGGATTCAATGATATTATCTAGGGATATTAATAAACGGGTTTCTTATTTATTTTCTCGTGTTCTAAAAAATAATATTAATTTAAAAGTATTTATATATAATGAAATATATCCCTTGTTATACTGGGAGAGGTATATTTGGACGGAAGCTATAATGGAAGGAGTATATTTGGACGAAAAGTATAACGGAAAGGGGATATCTAGACTAAAAGTATAACAAGATTGGTATATTTGAACTCAAAGTATAGCAAAGAATATATTTAAATTATTTTTTATAGTACAAGTGTATATTTAGTTGTTTTCCGTATATATAGTCTAGACAAATACTCTAGGAGGTGGGGATGGGGCCGTAGGGATTGTGAGGATGAAGAGAAGGTGTGTTGGAAGGTTTAGAAGACACAATCACTGTGGAATGTCACTTGTGATGCTTGTTTTTCCTACTTCTACTACAAAAGTCATATTTCAGCTCATTTTTACGTACTTGTTTTCGTAGAGAAAATGTATTCCAAATATCTTCTGGCCCAGTGTGTGTTGACAATTTTTTCAATGATAGTGCCACGTAGGCCGAAAAGGGGTAGAAAATTATTTATAAAATAAGTTCGAGGGGGTAATAGGACCTTAGTAAAGTACAAGTGTGTCTCTGAGATTTCGGGCATAGGTTGGAGGGTACTTGTGCATTTTCCCAATATTTATTAATCCTAAGTTTGTATTCATTACCACTAAATAATAATAATGGATGCAATGGTATTATATACATCTTCGTCTAATTTTTCATGTTATAGATATATATATATATATTTTTTGGATTCTCTTCCTACTTTACAAGCCAATACTTGATAATATAAAGATGAGTTGTAACCACAAAATTCACAACGAGAAAATAATCAAAACTGAAAAATATCCCAACCATTAAAAGATTGGCATAATACATAAATTGAACCCTTAACTTGGCTTCAAATTATAACTTTGAGTCTTTGACCTTTAACTTTGTGAGTGTACAAATAGGCACTTTAACTATTCAAAATTTAAACAAAAAAACACTCGGATCCTACCTGACAAAATGTGTGAAATACACTCAAATTAGGCGCATTAGATGTAAAATTGAGGGGCCCAACAGTAAAAAAAAAACATTGAAAGGACAATTAAGCCCTCTTTCTATTTTTTTCAACAATTTTCCCCTCTTTTTTGCATTATTTGTTGTTCACTGCAAAAAGTAAGTGACATTTAATTAATTTTTTGTTATTGCGAAAAAAAATTATTATGAATTTTTTTTTTTTTTGGCAAGATGGGTGAGTATACACTTGTAAAAGTCGAATGCAATTTAAGTTTGAAGGTTCTCGATCAATGAATCCGATTCACACTTAAGGGACTCCTTACATTTTGATTAGGTATCAGATTGCTACTCAAATTTGTCAAAAATCTCTGAAAAATTCATTCACAATTTACCAAACACTTTAAGTGCACCATTTTACTTAATAATTTTTAGCACTGTATGTTCATTTTTTGGCCTCCAAAAATTCATAATTGTAATTTGCTATTCACTATGACAATCACAGTACACAAAACACCCTGTTTTTTCCATTTAAGTATTTGACAACTTAAAGCACAAATACACTTCAAACTAAGGAAAAGAAGGATAAGTTCATTGATTCTCATGTCTTCCCATATTTATGGGCTGCTCTGAAATAATTTTGCAACAAAAACATTAGTTTCCTCTAGTGATTCTCATATTAGCTTGAGCATTTGACCAACAATATGCAAATTCTTGTTTGTAAAATGTTGAACCTTGATACCATGACTAAATTGAGGAAGAAGAATAGATTGCCGTTCAAGTATATGAAATTTCAACACATAGCTTGAACAATTTTTTCTTTGATTTGAATATAAGGGGCATGAATTTTAGAAATTCAGATTAGGTTTTTTTTTAGAAGAACGAGAAGAAGAGCGTACTAATTTTTTTTTTTCCTAAAAATGAATTTGGTTTCATTTTCACCTTATTCTATATTATAGTTTATTTTTATTATTTTTAAAATCTAGGTGTATATATTTTAGTTAGTTGGCAGCAACTGAGTGGTTCACTTTTCCACGTCAGAGCATTTGTATATCACGTGTTTTGCCTGAAATATTTGAGTGTTTTTTTGTTTAAATTTCGGATAGTTAAAGTGTCTCTTTGTGCACTATCAAAGTTAAAGGTCAAAGTTATAATGTGAAGCCAAGTTAAGGGTCTTATTTATGTATTTATGCCTAAAAGATTTAACAATGTTTAACCTTTGAAGAAACTTGCTAGATTCATTTATGGGAATACTATACAAAATTCCAATCCATTTATTATTCTTCATAACGCAGTTGAAAGTTTGAGTTACATATATAGAAATCACTCTTCACAAGACTAGATGAAAGCTAAACACCATAAAATGTTGAAGATCTAAAACACACACTGAAGAAAAAGTTTAACATTTTCGATATGGCTAACTAAACTACAACATTTTTAAAGTTTGCGCATAAGCAGAGGAGCACCATATTGTGGATGAATAGTCACTACTTCAACTGGAGCATGTGTATATGATTGAGAGAGTTCGAAGGTGAACTTTTGTGGTATCATTGCTATTGCCATTTTTGCTTCCATCATTGCAAAGTTTTGTCCAATGCAAATTCGGGTTGAGATCAGATAGGCCACTTCTATCATCCTATTTCAGTCTCGGAGGGGCAATTACTATGAGACTGAAATATCTTGGAATTAAGGCATGACCCCTGAATTTTGTAAGAAGTGAACCAATTCTTCATCCAACTTACGCAATACATTTTTTTTTTCCTTAGGTGACAATGATCTTGTACGAGACATTAAGGCTATTCTCCTCATTACCAGTATTTAGTAGAAGAAACTTGTTATGATGCTCCATCTTGTTTTATGAAGAGTTTATATCAGTGGTTTCAATTGATCCAAGTTAAGCCTTTAACCGTATAACAAAAATCTATATAAACTGCATTTAATTGTGCATATAAATTGTTCACTCCAGTCCTGCAAGTTTGTTTCATAAGGTCGAAACCTAATTACATAAAAAAATACACGAAGAAGCCAAAGGGGTTCAATATCTACTATTTATACATAATTTTTTTTAACAATGAATAAACAATTCAGAGAGCCCTACTTGGCTCCGCCCCTGACCACAACCACTGGAAAATAGAACACAGCATAATCTCCAAATCTTACAAGATAATTTAAAGAAGGCAAGGCATTAATTTTTAGTCTCACCATCCCTAAATGAGTGATGCTTTATCAAAAAAAAAAAAAATGTTCAAAACAAGAATCGCTTAAGAATTCAGAACAAAAAATAGTAATTGGTTCCGAATACACCCTTGTATTAAAGAACTACTGCTACTTAATAGTACTCGACTCTCAAAAAACATATAATAAATAGGGGTAACTTAGAAAATTATACATTTTTTGTTATTTTTCTAATTTTCTTAATAAGCATGAAACAAGCCAAATGGACACACTTATTTTGAGACGAAAAACATATATTGGGAGTAGTCTTTTCAACATAGGAATTTGTGCCTTTGAGGAATAAGTCTAGCCCTCGTGTTTTGGATGAAGAAGACAAATAAATCTATTACATTCGTCTTTCTTTCTTTCTTTTTTTTTTTTGACTATATTTATGAACAAGATAATATATTGCTAAGATTGTGGGATTACAATAATTTTTTGAACTGAATATACAATGTATTTATCATCTAAATCATATTTTCTTTGGTCAAATTAAATCCTAGTCATTAAATGTAACGTATGCCATGTGCCCCCATCCAAGAAATTGATTGGCGAAAATGGAGAAGAGGTGTATCCAACAATTAATGTTATTAAGAGAATATAAATTAGCTTACTTCCCCTCTTTTTTCTATGTAAAAGAAAGTAGCTAGAAAGAAGAGTCTTATTACTTTCATGGAGATTTCTTACAACAGAATTATAGAAGCAATTTGTGTTGCAATTTTGTTGGTATATACATGGAGAGTGTTGAATTGGGCATGGTTTAAGCCAATGAAACTTGAGAAATACTTAAGAAAGAGTGGTCTTAAGGGAAATCCATACAAATTATTCTATGGCGATTTGAACGAACTCACAAATAAACTCAATGAAGCTAGATCTAAGCCCACCAATTTCTCTGATGATATAGCTCAAAGGCTCATCCCTTTTTTCCTTGACTCCATCAACAAAAAAGGTATGTTTCTTTTATTCTTTGTCCTTAAAAGAATAACTTTTTTTATCTTCTTGTATATATACGATGTAATTAATTTTCTGTAAAGATGAACCCCTTTTCGATCGGTACCCTTGCTCCATCCTAGAGGCAGATCCGTGGTAACTCTAGAGACTACAGTTGACTGATGTCATTACCTAAGCAATTAGAGCCCTATGAATTCATAGTTGATAACTATATTATGCCTTCTTTTTTTTATATATTTTTCCTAATCGAGAACGGATTACTCTCAGGTAAAAGTTCTTTTGTGTGGCTTGGCCCATATCCAGCAGTGTTGATCACAGATCCTGAACATGTAAAAGAGATTTTCACAAAGAATTATGGGTATCAAAGGATAGCTCATCCCAATCCATTTGCCAAGTCATTCGCTAAAGGTCTTGCGTTTCTTGAGGAAGACAAATGGGCTAAACACAGAAAAATAATCAATCCTGCTTTCCATTTTGAGAACTTAAAGGTTATTTTTTTACTTCATAGTCTTATTACTACTAAATTTAGCTAACATGAAGCTCTACTACTGATAACTAGTACTGGTTTTTGCTATTAATTTGTTTTGTACAGCATATGTTGCCAGCGTTTTATCAAATTTGTAGTGAAATGATAAGCAAATGGGAGGATATTGTTCCAAAGGAAACATCAGTCGAGCTCGATGTATGGCCAGACCTTCTGTCACGCCCCGAGCCTACACCCTGGGCGGGACCGGCACTCGGAGACCATTGCTGGCCCCAAGCGAACCCTTGGCCTGACTTTCTTAACTCAGCGGAAAACTTAACTCAAAGGAATAAAAGGTTATAACACAACCAACTAATGAAAATCTGGCCACAAAGGGCAACTCAAGTCTCAAAATAGAATATTATATATATATATACAAGAGAGACTCAAAACTAACCGATCGATCGTCTATGAAGCCTCTAAACATGCTGAGATGGATGTTGGGACAGACCCCGCAACATCCTAATAAAACAAAACCCTGAACATAAAATACTTGAGTCCTCCGGAATGCAAGGAGGCTCACCACTAACTCTGGAGTGCTCAACTGAATCAACGACGCGCAGGATGCTGATCCGGGGTACCTGTATCTGCATCATGAAACGATGCAGGCCAACTAGCATCAGTACATGGAATGTACGAGTATGCGAGCAGGAATACTAAACCACAACACTAAAGCTTGAAAAGAGTAGAAAGGAACTCTTACCTTGGCTCTGTTCGACGCATGAATGACTGAACTCAATATATATATATATATATATATATATATATATATATATATAAGGCAATAAAACACATGCATTATATATAAGGCTTGTAAAACAGTATAAACAACTCAGCTCGTTAATGATAAAACAATAACAAAAGCAACTTTACTTATGTAAAAGTAATATAACTTCAGTGGGAGATTCTTTAACCGACAACCACCACTATGAGCCCTAGTGATGATACAACGTATTACCTCGCATTGCCAAGGACCATCCTATACCTTGCCGTGATATAGGAAGCTAACTTTACTTAGTGAATCCACTAGCTTAACTTTCGTGATCATCTAAAAAGTATGATCCGAGAAATCCCATGTTGGCGCATGGTTCTTATGGAGAGTTGAGTTAATACGAACTCGTATCTCCAATTCGGTGCTCAATACTACTCCCAAAATACTTTGGCTCATAAGTGTTTTAAAAACAATCTTCTTTCTTTGGTTGAGATAATTACTCAAAACTTAGCCCAAAGGCTCTTTTGGAAATCATGTTTCCCCTCTTTCTCAAATGTAAAAACATTTACAAACTTCTTTGGGAATACTTAGTTCCCTAATAGCTTTTGAGAAAAGAACTCAACTTTGAACTCTTGACTTAACTCGACTTGAAACTCTATACTCTTTCACTTGACGTCTAACTTCACTTGACTTGGAAACTAACTTTCCTTGAATTGGAATTTATGAATTCAAGGTATTTGATCACACGTTATAGACGGGATTCTTGAATGCTTAGACGTACTTTGAAGTGTCGGAAACAGTTATGAAACATAGGTATAATACATGGGAACTTGCATGAGAAAGTGACATAAGAATGGGGGAACTTGGCTGAGATTTCAAACTTCTGGTGACACAAGTGCCACTTACGGAGGCCATCGACGGACCGTAGATGGACTTACGGTCCGTATTATTGGTCCGTCGTTCGCGTCAGAGAATTTCCCCCCAAGAACTCGATCTGAAGAATTGGTTAAGTGTTGACCTACGGTCGGGACTTACGGTCCGTAGGTCCACTTATGGATCGTAGGTCGACACACCAAAGAACCTAGCTTCTGTCCCAATCGACGGTTGACCAGTACGGACCGTCAATCAAGCTACGGTCCGTAGGTCGTGACCGTAGATGGGTACGACTGCCAAATTTCTGAGAATTTCTGGTGAATCAACTTTCTATGGTTATAACTTGTAGACTCATAAATTCTTCAACAAACACTAGATTTCGGCCCAAAAACATAATTCAAAATCATGTGCTAATCTTATTAAAGTTTTCAACAACTCTATCAACAACAATCACAACACCAACCAACCAAAACCATCCAACAACTTCAACAACATGAACAACTTCCCTTCAAAATAAGGAATTGGTGTGTGGGGGAAAAATCACCCATCACTAATACTCACATACCTTGGTAGGGATCACCCCCGACGAAAACCACAACGATTCCTAGCTTGATCTTCCCCTTTCTCTTCTTCTTCTTCTCTTCTCCTTCAAGCCCTAACTCTCTCTTTGAAAAGGAAAACAAACTGATCCAAATCAGTTCAAACACAACCAAAATAGTTCAAAGAATTAATTAGGGAAAAAGACCAAAATGCCCTCAAAATTTCGGACAAAATCCCTGCCAACTGCCCAACTTCCAATGGGCATATCTCACTCATGCGAACTCAAAATCGAGTAACATCGGTGGCGTTGGAAAGGTCGTTCCCCGAGCTTCGCAACCATAACCAGAACTACTCCTAACTCCTCCTGAGCTAGGAGTTATGATTGTTCAAAGTTGGCCAAAAATCACTGATTTCCCATACTTAGCCAAATTTTCCAGATTTTTAAAATTTTCCAAAAAGGTTATTTCCAATTTCAAGCTTCTTCGGATTCATTTTAAATTGTCGGATGTTACAATATCTCCCCCTTGGGAACATTCGTCCTCGAATGAGATTACTCTTACAAGACTAAGGGTGTAACATCAACTCAAACACCCGACAAGCTATCATGCAAACAACAACAACAACCATAATATGCCCACTATATTTTAAAGAGCACTAAGAATGAAATTAATACCTTGATCTGCGGATTCAAAGAGATATGAATATCTCTTCTTCATGTCTTCCTCGGCTTCCCAAGTAGCTTCCTCAACCCATTGGTTCCTCCAAAGGACCTTGACTGAGGCTACATCCTTTGTTCTCAACTTACGAACTTGATGGTCTAGAATCTGAATAGGAATTTCCTCGTAAGATAAGTTATCCTTGATCTTAATACTTTCAGTCGGCAGGACCAATGAAGGATCGCCTATGCACTTCTTCAACATAGAAATATGAAAGACCGGATGGACCGCTGCTAGGTCCTGCGGTAGCTCCAACTCATAAGCTACATTACCAACTCTCTTGACTATGCGATAAGGTCCAATATATCGAGGACTAAGTTTCCCCTTCTTACCAAACCTCATAACGCCTTTCATGGGTGAAACCTTCAAATATACCCAGTCATCTACTTCAAACTCTAACGCCCTTCTCCTAACATCGGTATAGGATTTTTGGCGACTCTGTGCCGTTTTCAACCTTTCTTGAATCACTTTCACTTTCTCCATAGCTTGGTGAACTAAATCTGGTCCTATTAATCCTGCTTCACCAACTTCAAACCATCAAATAGGAGATCTACATCTTCTCCCATAAAGAGATTCGTATGGAGCCATCTGAATGCTGGAGTGATAACTGTTGTTGTAGGCAAGCTCAATGAGAGGTAGGTGATCATCCCAATTACCTTTGAAATCAATCACACAAGCCCTCAACATATCCTCTAAAGTCTGAATAGTACATTCTGCTTGCCCATCGTCCCCCGAGGATGAAAGGCAGTACTTAAGTTCACCTTCGAACCCAAGCCTTTCTGAAAAGATTTCCAGAACTGTGCAGTAAACTGGGCACCTCTATCTGAAATAATGGAGATTGGGACTCCATAAAGTCTCACTATCTCTTGAACATACAACTTGGCATAATCTTCTGCTGTATTGGTAGTCTTTACCGGTAGAAAATGAGCTGACTTTGTCATTCTGTCGACAATTACCCAAATAGAATCATGCTGCCTACGAGACCTTGGCAACCCTGTGATGAAATCCATATTGATCATCTCCCACTTCCACTCTGGAAGTTCTATCCTCTGAGCCAAACCACCGGGCCTTTGGTGTTCAACTTTCACTTGTTGGCAATTTGGACACTTAGCAACAAACTCAGCAATACCTTTCTTCATGCCATTCCACCAATAAACTTCACGTAAATCATGATACATCTTGGTGGAACCTGGATGAATGGAGTATCTGGAGCTGTGAGCTTCTTCCATAATCTTCTCTTGGAGTCCATCTACCGAAGGTACACACAATCTACCTTGGTATCTTAATGCACCATCTCCCCCTTGTTCGAAAGCTAACACTCTTTGCTTCTGAACATTTGCCTTCAACTCAAGCAAAATGGGATCTTGATCTTGTTTCTCTTTCACTTCTGACATTAATGATGACTCGGCCATGCTCGCCACTTCTATTCCTCCCTCTGCGGAATCTGTAAATCTGACTCCCAGGCATGCCAGTCTGTGAACATCTTTTGCTAACTCTCTTTTTCCTTTTTCAATATAGGCGGTGCTACCCATAGACAACCTGCTTAAAGAATCAGCAACAACGTTAGCCTTACCTGGGTGGTAAAGAATACTAAGATCATAATCCTTAAGTAATTCTAACCACCTCCTCTGTCTGAGATTAAGCTCTTTTTGTGTAAGCACATATTGAAGACTCTTATGATCGGTGAATAAGTCGACATGCACACCATATAAGTAATGACGCCATATCTTCAAAGCAAATACTACAGCAGCCAACTCTAAGTCATGGGTTGGGTAGTTCTTCTCATGAACCTTCAACTGTCTAGAGGCATAAGCTATAACCTTGCCATTCTGCATTAAGACACAACCCAAACCAACTCTAGATGCATCACAATACACCACAAAGCCTTGGGTACCTTCTGGTAGCGTCAAAACCGGAGCTGTGATCAATCTCTTTTTCAATTCCTGAAAGCTTTTCTCACAAGCTTCAGACCATTGAAATTTCACTGTCTTCTGAGTCAACTTGGTCAAAGGAGATGCAATAGACGAGAACCCTTCAACAAACCTTCTATAATAGCCAGCCAAACCCAAGAAACTTCTAATTTCAGTTGGAGATGTGGGTCTAGGCCAATTCTGCACTGCCTCAATTTTTCGAGTATCAACTTTAATTCCATCACCGGACACAATGTGTCCTAGGAACGCCATAGTCTTAAGCCAAAACTCACACTTAGAGAACTTGGCATACAACTCCTTGTCTTTCAAAATCTGAAGAACCATTATAAGATGACTAGCATGATCTTCTTCATTCCTTGAATAGATTAGTATGTCATCAATAAAGACAATAACAAACATATCTAGATAAGGTTTGAAGACTCTGTTTATCAAATCCATGAAAGCTGCCGGTGCATTGGTCAAACCAAAGGACATGACCAGAAACTCATAATGACCATACCTGGTTCTGAAAGCTGTCTTTGGAACATCACATTCCTTCACTCTTAACTGATGGTAACCTGATCGGAGATCAATCTTCAAAAAACAAGTAGCACCCTGAAGCTGATAAAAAAGATCATCAATCCTCGGAAGAGGGTACTTATTCTTAATGGTAACCTTATTCAACTAGCGATAGTCTATACACATTCTAAGGGAACCATCTTTCTTTCTCATAAACAGGACCGGAGCGCCCCAAGGCGAGACACTTGGTCGAATGAAACTCTTATCTAAGAGATCTTTCAACTGCTCTTTCAACTCTTTCAACTCTGCTGGTGCCATTCTATATGGCGGAATAGAGATAGGACGAGTATCAGGAAGGAGATCTATGCCGAATTCTATTTCTCTCTCAGGAGGAATTCCGGGTAGATCATCTGGAAACTCTCTTACTATAGAAACTGACTGAAAAGAAGGTATCTCAACACTAGAGTCATGAACTCGGACTAAGTGATAGATACAACCCTTCGAAACTAACTTTCTTGCCTTAAGGTATGAAATAAAACGACCCTTAGGCACTGCTGAACTACAACTCCACTCAAAGACTGGCTCGTTTGGAAACTGAAACTTGACTACTCGAGTTCTACAATCTATCGATGCATAACAAGCATGAAGCCAATCCATACCTAAAATGACATCGAAATCCACCATGTCTAACTCCACCAAATCAGCCCTAGTGCTCTTGTGACCTATGGAAACAGGACAATCACGATAGACTCTTTCTGCTAGAATAAATTCTCCAACAGTGGTAGAAACATAAAAGGGTTCACAAAGTTTTTCAGGAAGAACCTCAAACTGATTTGCAACATAAGGAGTTACAAACGATAAACTTGCCCCTGGATCTAGCAAAGCATATACATCAAAAGTAAAGACTTTAATCATACCAGTGACAACATTTGGAGAATCCTTTTGCTCATGGCGACTGGCGATTGCATAAAGGCGGTTTGCTCCTCCATCGGTACTAGAAGTAGCTCCTCTAGGTGCCATCCTGTCTGGGGGAGCAACTGAAGAATATTGGGTCCTACTGCCCAAATTTTCACTACCTTGCCTATTCTTAGGGCACTCCTCCATGAAGTGGCCCTCTTGACCACACTTAAAGCAACCTGTCCGGCCCCCGACGACACTTCCCTGGATGGACTCTACCACACTTAACACATGCAGGAAGCAAACTACCTCCCCTTGCCACGCTACCTGAAGACTGTGCTGGTGTAACCTTGAAGTCCTTGGAATTCTGGCCATTTTGTTCCCCTCTGTATCGAGGTGCAGGTGCTCTAGCAGATGATGGAGCAGGTCCCTTTTGCCTTTGCTGAAAGGAGGAACGACTTGAATTACCTCTCTGCTGTCCGGACTCATTACCGGTCTTGGCTCTCTTATTTCGAACTCTTCTTTGTCCCTCACCTTTTCTTCCTCAACCTGTTGTACATAGACCATTAACCTTGATATGTCCATGTCCCCAATAAGCATTGCAGCCCTACCTTCCTTACTTGACAACCGAGACAGCCCAGCAACAAACAAGCTCATTCTATTTCTCATGTCCGCCACCATCTCCGGAGCATATCGGGATAATTGTGTGAATTTCAAACTATACTCCTGAACACTCAAAGACTCTTGCTTAAGCGTGAGGAACTCATGTACCTTGGCCTCCTTTAACTCTCGAGGAAAGAAATGCCCTAAGAAGTCTTCCTCAAAACAGGCCCAACTTGCAGGGGGTGCATTTTCAACTCTGCTCCCTTTCCATTGGTCGAACCAAGTTCTAGCAACATCTTTCAATTGATACGCAGCTAGTTCAACCCGCTCAATATCTGTCACATGCATCACATCGAAAACCTTCTTTAACTCATCAATGAAGTTTTCTGGATTCTCAGAAATGCTCGAACCCGTGAAACTCGGAGGATTCATCCCCAAGAACTCACGAATCCGTGAAGTGTCAGCTCCTTCATGTCGAGCTCCTCTTTGCTGACCAATTTGATTTGTCACAGCTTGACTCAAAATTCTAATTGCCTCTCTGAACTCAGCATTAGAAACTTCCCCTTGATCTTGCACTCCCGGGGTATAAGGTAACTCTTGCTCATCCACGTATCGTCTAGGAATACGCCCTCTACCAACTCTTCGTGGAGGCATGACTATCTGAAATACGCGCAGGTACGAATTAGGAAGAAACTCTTTAGAGATAAACTCTAACGCACAAGTTGAGTATGAAAGAAGTGAGAAATCTTCCTAAATGTTGCAGCTTCCCAATTATAGATGTGGCGCGCTTCACACCGATAACTAGGACTCTACAGACACGGCTTCATAGACTCCCTAGGACTCTTGAACTCTATGCTCTGATACCAAGTTTGTCACGCCCCGAGCCTACACCCTGGGCGGGACCGGCACTCGGAGACCATTGCTGGCCCCAAGCGAACCCTTGGCCTGGCTTTCTTAACTCAGTGGAAAACTTAACTCAAAGGAATAAAAGGTTATAACACAACCAACTAATGAAAATCTGGCCACAAAGGGCAACTCAAGTCTCAAAATAGAATATTATATATATATACAAAAGAGAGACTCAAAACTAACTGACTGACTGTCTATGAAGCCTCTAAACATGCTGAGATGGATGTTGGGACAGACCCTGCAACATCCTAATAAAACAAAACCCTGAACACAAAATACTTGAGTCCTCCGGAATGCAAGGAGGCTCACCACTAACTCTGGAGTGCTCAACTGGATCAACGACGCACAGGATGCTGATCCGGGGTACCTATATCTGCATCATGAAACGATGCAGGCCAACTAGCATCAGTACATGGAATGTACGAGTATGCGAGCAGGAATACTAAACCACAACACTAAAGCTTGAAAAGAGTAGAAAGGAACTCTTACCTTGGCTCTGTTCGACGCATGAATGACTGAACTCAATATATATATATATATATATATATATATATATATAAGGCAATAAAACACATGCATTATATATAAGGCTTGTAAAACAGTATAAACAACTCAGCTCGTTAATGATAAAACAATAACAAAAGCAACTTTACTTATGTAAAAGTAATATAACTTCAGTGGGAGATTCTTTAACCGACAACCACCACTATGAGCCCTAGTGATGATACAACGTATTACCTCGCATTGCCAAGGACCATCCTATACCTTGCCGTGATATAGGAAGCTAACTTTACTTAGTGAATCCACTAGCTTAACTTTCGTGATCATCTAAAAAGTATGATCCGAGAAATCCCATGTTGGCGCATGGTTCTTATGGAGAGTTGAGTTAATACGAACTCGTATCTCCAATTCGGTGCTCAATACTACTCCCAAAATACTTTGGCTCATAAGTGTTTTAAAAACAATCTTCTTTCTTTGGTTGAGATAATTACTCAAAACTTAGCCCAAAGGCTCTTTTGGAAATCATGTTTCCCCTCTTTCTCAAATGTAAAAACATTTACAAACTTCTTTGGGAATACTTAGTTCCCCTAATAGCTTTTGAGAAAAGAACTCAACTTTGAACTCTTGACTTAACTCGACTTGAAACTCTATACTCTTTCACTTGACGTCTAACTTCACTTGACTTGGAAACTAACTTTCCTTGAATTGGAATTTATGAATTCAAGGTATTTGATCACACGTTATAGACGGGATTCTTGAATGCTTAGACGTACTTTGAAGTGTCTCTAAATGAGTTATGAAACATAGGTATAATACATGGGAACTTGCATGAGAAAGTGACATAAGAATGGGGGAACTTGGCTGAGATTTCAAACTTCTGGTGACACAAGTGCCACTTACGGAGGCCATCGACGGACCATAGATGGACTTACGGTCCGTCGTTCGCGTCAGAGAATTTCCCCCCAAGAACTCGATCTGAAGAATTGGTTAAGTGTTGACCTACGGTCGGGACTTACGGTCCGTAGGTCCACTTATGGATCGTAGGTCGACACACCAAAGAACCTAGCTTCTGTCCCAATCGACGGTTGACCAGTATGGACCGTCAATCAAGCTACGGTCCGTAGGTCGTGACCGTAGATGGGTACGACTGCCAAATTTCGAGAATTTCGGTGAATCAACTTTCTATGGTTATAACTTGTAGACTCATAAATTCTTCAACAAACACTAGATTTCGGCCCAAAAACATAATTCAAAATCATGTGCTAATCTTATTAAAGTTTTCAACAACTCTATCAACAACAATCACAACACCAACCAACCAAAACCATCCAACAACTTCAACAACATGAACAACTTCCCTTCAAAATAAGGAATTGGTGTGTGGGGGAAAAATCACCCATCACTAATACTCACATACCTTGGTAGGGATCACCCCCGACGAAAACCACAACGATTCCTAGCTTGATCTTCCCCTTTCTCTTCTTCTTCTTCTCTTCTCCTTCAAGCCCTAACTCTCTCTTTGAAAAGGAAAAAAAACTGATCCAAATCAGTTCAAACACAACCAAAATAGTTCAAAGAATTAATTAGGGAAAAAGACCAAAATGCCCTCAAAATTTCGGACAAAATCCCTGCCAACTGCCCAACTTCCAATGGGCATATCTCACTCATGCGAACTCAAAATCGAGTAACATCGGTGGCGTTGGAAACGTCGTTCCCCGAGCTTCGCAACCATAACCAGAACTACTCCTAACTTCTCCTGAGATAGGAGTTATGATTGTTCAAAGTTGGCCAAAAATCACTGATTTCCCATACTTGGCCAAATTTTCCAGATTTTTAAAATTTTCCAAAAAGGTTATTTCCAATTTCAAGCTTCTTCGGATTCATTTTAAATTGTTGGATGTTACACCTTCAATTAATGACAGGTGAAGTCATTTCTCGAACTGCATTTGGGAGTAGCTATGAAGAAGGGAGAAAAGTATTTGAACTTCAGAAAGAACAAGCTGAGTATGTAATTGACATGACTCATTCAGTTTACATACCAGGATCTAGGTATAACGATTTATTTGTGAAATTTCTACATAATATGGAAAATCACATGTTCATGATTACTTTGTCCTAATTAAAAAAACTTTTCTTGTTTGCTTTTACATTTGTTTTGTTAGGTTCTTGCCTACTAAAAGGAACAAAAGAATGCTGGAAATCGAAAAGCAAATCCAAACAATGATTAGGCGTATCATCAACAAAAGATTGAGGGCAATGGAAGCAGGGGAGCCTAGTAAAAATGACTTATTAGGCATATTACTTGAATCCAATATGAAAGAAATTGAACAACACGGAAACAAGGATTTCGGAATGACAACAATTGAGTTGATTGAAGAGTGCAAGTTGTTCTATTTTGCTGGACAAGAGGGCAATTCAGTGTTGCTCGTCTGGACGATGATTTTATTGTGCCTACACCCAGAGTGGCAAGTATGTGCCAGAGAGGAGGTTTTGCAGGTCTTTGGAAATGAAAAACCAAATTTGGAAGGACTAAGTCGCCTCAAAATTGTAAGTACTTTCCACAAGTTCGTTATGTAATAAGAAAATTAAAAATGATTTTTTTACTTCTTTCTTCTTTTCCTTCCTCACCAACCCTTATTTCTCTCTTTTTCCCCTTCCCAGCCCTCTCTGACTTCTCTGTTCTCTTTTTTTTTTCATATTTTCTTTCTTTCTAAGAAGCGATAATGTATTATTGATGTAGATGTATGTTTTCTTTTCATTTTTTTTTTTGTAATTTACAACCCATGAGGTGACAAAGATTCAATAATTTTGAAGGATGATAAGTGATTGTTGGATATCTTTGTGAAATTAGGTGAAATATGTTATGTAAAATTGTGTACAAATATTATGATATATTTAAGTATTTTAATGGTGATTTATTGGCATCAATGGTGAAAAAGGATACAAGTTTGTATTGTTTACTACTAAATAATAATAATGGATCGATGCAATGATATTATATGTATCTCCGTCTAATTTTCTATTGTTTTTGAATTATCTCCCTATTTTACCAATCGAAATTGAAAAATATCACAACCATTAAAAGATTTAATAATGTTTAACCCTCAAAAAACTTGCTAGATTCATTTATGGGAATAATATACAAAATTCCAATCCATTTATTATTCTTCATAACGCAGTTGAAAGTTTGAGTTACATAAATAGAAATCACTCTTCACAAGACTAGATGAAAGCTAAACACCATAAAATGTTGAAGATCTAAAACACACACTGAAGAAAAAGTTTTAACATTTTCAATATGGTTAACTAAACTACAACATTTTTAAAGTTTGCGCATAAGCAGAGGAGCAACATACTGTGGATGAATAGTCACTACTTCAACTGGAGCATGTGTATATGATTGCGAGAGTTTGAAGGTGAACTTTTGTAGTATCATTGCTATTGCCATTTTTGCTTCCATCATTGCAAAGTTTTTTCCAATGCAAATTCGGGGTCCCCAACCAAATGGAATAAGCGAGACTTGTCCATTTGTTTCCTTAGACATTCCTTCACTGAATCTTTCAGGTTTGAATTCCTTCGCGTCTTCACCCCATAATTCGTTGTTATAATGTACTAAAATTGAAGGTATAACGAGTAGTACTTCAGCTGGTAGACTCAGCTCATCCAATTTGACTTCATCTTTGTTCCTTCTACCATATATCAGTGCTGGGGGGAATAGCCTTAACGTCTCGTACAAGATCATTGTAACCTAAGGAAAACAAACATGTATTGCATAAGTTGGCAGTAGAGTTAGTCCACTTATGAGAGAATTTGTGAAAAGTACTTACAATTTTGAGGCGACTCAGTCCTTCAAAATGTGGTTTTTCATTTCTGAATACATTCAAAACCTCCTCTCTTGCACGTACTTGCCACTCTGGATGTATGCACAGTAATATCATCGTCCATACGAGCAACACTGAAGTGGTATCTTGTCCAGCAAAATAGAATAACTTGCACTCTTCGATTACTTCTGTTGTTGTCATTCCGAAATCTTTGTTTCCATGTTGTTCAATTTCTTTCGTATTGGATTCAAGTAATATGCCTAATAAATCTTCATTATTATTACTAGTCTCCCCTGCTTTCATCGCCATCAATCTTTTGTCAATGATACACCTAATTGTCATTTGAATTTCCTTTTCGATTTCCAACATTCTTTTCTTCTTATTAGGCAAGAACCTGATAATAAAAATCCAAGTAAATTCTCTATGCTATGAAGTATGAACATGAAATTTGATCAAATACTTTAAAAATTGTATGTACCTCGACCCTGGTATATAAATCGAAAAAACTTGTTCCATTACATACTCAGCTTGTTCTTTCTGAAGTTCAAATACTATTCTCCCTTCTTCATTGCTACTCCCAAATGCAGTTCGAGAAATGACTTCACCGGTCATTAGTTGAAAGTGTGGCCATACATCGAGCTCGACTGATGTTTCCTTTGGAACAGCCTCCTCCCATTTGCTTAGCATTTCACTACAACTCTGATAAAATGCTGGAACCATATGCTGTTACGTAGACGAGTAAATTTCACTCATGATCACTAAGTTCTATATACTAGCTATACACAAAAACAAAAAGATATAGTAGTATTTATAACCTTTAGTTTCTCAAAATGGAAGGCGGGATTGATGATTTTTCTATGCTTAGCCCATTTCTGTTCCTCAAGGGTAACGAGACCTTGAACCAATAACTTCGCAAATGGATTAGAATGCTTATTCTTGTGCTACACATAATGTTTTTCAAAAATTATCTTTATAAGTGAAGGCTCTGTGATGAATACTACAGGGTTGGGGCCTAGCCAGGCAAAATAATTTTTACCTGCAGAGTATTTATCAGTTCTGTGTTAGTAAAAAAAGCAAAGCTTATACTAAAACAGATTGTAAGTGATATATCGCCTATGGGTTCAACAAAACTAGTACTAGTTTTAGTTCGAACTCTGTATTTGTGTTTAAAAATATATTTAATACGTACAAATAGTTCATCAAGAACTCAATAAGCTGCTTTTTCAAGAATCCAGAATTCATAAACTCAACTATACTATGTCACGGTACTTCAACTAGAGGAGCGACCAGTTGGTTCACCAAACCGCAACCTAGCATCACACATTCTAAAGACAAACTACTGAACTCCTCCCAAAATTACATTATTCGAGCCAGAATTGGCTGTTAGTGGACTAACTCCACGTTTTAAATGAGATGGTCACACATTTAAACATGATATCAGATCAGGCAAAGACCCTGAATTCAAGTCTTATATAATAACAAATATTATGTGATTGGTCCATGAAAGGAATATGATTAAGCAAACTTGCTAGATTGTTGTACTTACCATTTTTGTTGATGGAGTCACAGAAAAAAGGGATGAACTTTGAGGTACATCATCAGAGAAATTGATGGGCTTAGATTTGGCTTCATTGAGTTTATTTGTGAGTTCCTTCAAATCTCCATAGAATAATTTGTATTGATTTCCCTTAAGACCACGTTTTCTTAAGTATGTCTCTAGTTTCTTTGGCCTAAACCATGCCCAATCCAACACTTTCCATGTGTATATTACTAACAAAATTGCAACACAAATTGTTGCTATCATCTCTACTCCCACAAGTGATAAGTACTCCATATGAAATTAATAAAAAGGCTTCTCTCAAGAACTCTTTTTTTTCTTATAAATATGAAAAATTAATTAAGAGTGCCTACTTTTATATTAGTCATAATAAATAGACACTTTAACTTGGACTCGACTTATAAATAAAACACTCTAACTTTGAAGATGTATATCCAGACACTTTAATTCATCTTTATTGTGTCAGTTGAACACTAGAATTAACTTACAAAATTGATCACATTTTAAAAATTTATGTATTAAGTTATTGTCGAGGTGTCCACGAGAAACAGTGTAGACAACTTGTGATGTCTAGATATGCATTTTCAAAAGGGAAAATGCATAAGTACCCCCAACCTATGCTCGAAATCTCAGAGACACACTTATACTATACTAAGGTCCTATTACCCCCGAACTTATTTTATAAATAATTTTTTACCCCTTTTCGGCTTACGTGTCACTATCTTCTGGGCCCAACGCATGTTGATAATTTTTTTAAGCTATCTGGTTGATAGCGTCACGTAGGCCGAAAAGGGGTAGAAAATTATTTATTAAATAAGTTTGGGGGGTAATAGGACCTTAGTATAGTATAAGTGTGTCTCTGAGATTTCGAGCATAGGTTGGGGTACTTATACATTTTCCTTTTTCAAAATTCAAGTGATTAATTATCTATTGATACCAAGTTAACATAGTTATATATGTATTATGCCTTTCTATTATATCAACGACAAGATGGGGCATATATTTGATGAATTTTCCACAACTAATAAAGGTGTTTGTCCCAATTGGTCAAATTTGTGGACTTTTATAGGATGATTGATTGACAAAATATAGACTAGTGCGTGAACGAGGGGCAAGACTTTTCCATGATTTTGAATTTCTTACCTTGTATATTTTTTTCTCGTATACACGAAAATTCAATAAGTTGTGAAAACTATACTTTCATCAATTCTTATACAATCTTATCAAATGAGCAAATCAAAGTTCATAAATAAGATATCGAAATAAGGCGTAACATTAATAAATCACATATTTACATATTCTTTTAATAAATAAATGTTTGTGATTATAAATTGCAAATACACATAATTTTATAAAGATTCACTAGTCAATAATAGTAGTGCCTAGTTATTCTTTAATATTTTCCCTTCACATGACATGAACAATCTCTTCACCCCGAGCATGATTTTTTTTATTTTTGCAAAATTTAAAATGATTAGTCTTTTCATTTTATAAAATATAAACTCATGGGTCAAGTTTTTCATTTTTTAAAATAAACAAATAAATTGAAATCACTATTAGGAATCTCAAATCATGCTTTTTGAAGAATTTGGGATTTGATTTCAAAGCATGATCCCGAATTGCATCTTCAAATGCTGATTTGAAATCACGACTACATATCTCACAAGTTACGCTCTGCACCCTGAAAGAACTTATGTCCCACTAAACATAAACTCGATTGCGAAGGAAAAAAATAAATAAAAATCAACCCATTTGAAGAAAAAAAAAAAGTGCAATTAAAGGAACTATTGTCCTCCACCAAAATGTTAAACATACAAGGAAAAATAGGAAATTTGAGATGGAGCACAAACCATATCAAAAGCTAAATTTTTTTGACAACATTAACCAAACTGCAGGTAATGTTTAAATTCGAATCATGACTTCCGCGATCTCGCAACAATTTAGTATATTGATCATTCAAATGATGCATGTAGATCAACGTACAACACCAATGTCGTAAAATATCATCTTAAAGTTTGCGCATAAGCAGAGGAGCACCATACTGAGGATGAATAGTCACTACTGCAAATGGAGCGTGTGTATATGATGGTGAGAGTTCAAAGGAGAACCGCTGTAGTATCATTGCTATCGCCATTTTTGCTTCCATCATCGCAAAGTTTTGTCCGATGCAAACACGCGGTCCCCAGCTAAATGGGATAAACGAGACTTGTCCTTTCGTTGCCTTTGACACTCCTTCACTGAATCTTTCTGGTTTGAATTCCTTCGCGTCTTCACCCCATATCTCCTTATCATAATGTACTAGGATTGCGGGTATAATGAGTTGCACTCCGGCTGGTAGATTTAGCTCCCCTAATTTCACTTCCTCTTCAGTCCTTCTACCAAATGATGGCAATGGAGGGAATAGCCTTAACGTCTCATACAAGATCATCGTTACCTAAAAAAAACACTGTAAGTCAATTTCGACAGTCCTATCAAATAACTATATCGAGGACACAAAATGTACTCATTAAAATATTGGAAGAAAACAACTTGCGAAAAATACTTACAATTTTCAAGTGATTTAGTCCTTCTAAATCTGGTTTATTATTTGCAAAGACATGCAACACCTCCTCTCTGGCACGTACTTGCCACTCTGGATGTAAGCAGAGCAAAATCATTGTCCATACGAGTAACACTGAAGTGGTCTTTTGTCCAGCAAAATAGAATAGTTTGCACTCCTCTACCACGTCTGATATAGTCATTCCAAAATCTTTTCTACCATGAAGTTCAATTTCTTTCATATTGGATACAAGTAATATGCCCAATAAGTCATCTTTACTAGTCTCCCCTCCTTCGATTGCTCTCAATCTTTTGTCAATGATACGCCTAATTGTCGTTTGTATTTCCTTTTCAATTTTCAGCATTCTTCTGTTCATTTTAGTAGGCAAGAACCTATATAAAAAAAGTTATTCAAATTACAAGAAAAGTCTTTCAGTAGAAAAATTGTTAAGGATCAGATTTTTCATATTTAATTACAGAGAGATTTTGCAAGCACAAAAGAAAGTGTCGAACGTGGAAATGTGATGTACATAAATTGTTGTACCTTGATCCTGGTATATGAATTGAACGTGCTATTCTGATTACATACTCAGCTTGTTCATTCTGAAGTTCAAATACTGCTCTTCCTTCTTCATAGCTACTCCCAAATGATGTACGAGATATGACTTCACTGGTCATTATTTGAAGGTCTGGCTATACATCGAGTTCGAATGATGTTCCCTTTGGAACAATTTCCTCCCATTTGCTTAGCATTTCACTACAACTCACATAAAATGCTGGCAGCATATGCTGTAAACAAATGAAAATACCAACAACTATAAATGGATAACTTCATAAGCAATACTAAGTCGTGTGGGAAATTTACCATGTTTGGTTCTCCTTATTATTCAACTAGTTGTCTTACCTCCGTTCTAAGTTGGTTTAAAAAAGAACGCTACTTTCTATGTTTAGTAATTTTAAATCCCGATATCCCAGATGATAGGTTTCAGACTACAAGATTCAAAGCATATTATTGTACAATATACACATATTTAGTTTAACCCTACAAGTCTCCCTTATTTTCTTAAATATGGTCTCTGCCCAATCAAACTACTACAACAATAACACATCCACTGTAATCCCACAAGTAGAATCTGGGTAGGATGGTGTATACACAAAAACTTACCCCGACCTTGTGAAGGTAGAGAGGTTGTTTTCGAAAGACCCTCAGTTCAAGTATAACAATTCAAAACAAGTTCGAAAATATAATAGTGAAGAAAGCACATTGAAAGTAATGGAGAAAAGAACAGCAACAACAAGAGTAGTAAGTAGAACCTTCAACTTCTCTACGTGGAAGGCGGGATTGATGATTTTTCTGTGTTTGGCCCATTTGTCTCCCTCAAGATTTGCTAGACCCTGAGCCAATAACTTGGTCATTGGATTGGGATGATTTTGCTTGAGATAAACATAATTCTTTGTGAAAATCTCCTTTAAATGTTCAGGATCTGTGATCAAGACTACTGGATATGGGCCTAGCCACATAAAAGAATTTTTACCTGCGAGTAATCACTTTAATTTTTGGTTAGAAAAATCTAAAGTCTCGAGTTTTTGCTACTTCCTCTACATCAATTTATGTGGCACACTTTCCTTTTTAATTAGTCTAAAAAAGAATGACATGTTTCATTATTTGAAATATATAATGACTCTATCAACACTTTATCCACGTTGGATCTCACTTATTCGGCAAAAAAACCACAAAAGATGTTCAATATTTCTTAAATTTCATATCCAGTCAAACTACACCACATAAATTAGGACAAATGGGAATATGATTTATTGCATTTTCCAGAAAGAAATTTCAACAACAAAATCACTAATGAAAGCAAATAAGAAAGGCATAATACATAAATGTGTCCTTTAACTTGACTTCAACTGACATCTATGCATTACGTGTATCATACTAGAAAATGTTGGTCAATTTTCCTATGTTTGGTTGGCTTAAATGTTTGGAAAATGTTTTCCAAAACAACTCATTTTCCTCAAATTTAAGGAAAATGACTTCCCTTCCAAAATCGAGTAAAACATTTTCCAAACTCCACGTCATCCTTTAATTCTTTTTCTTACCCTACCCATAACCCATATATGACCCTCCCCATTCAAAAAAAAATAATTTTTTTTTAATTTTCTTAATTTTTAAATTTCAAATATATTTTTATCCTTACCCCCAAACCACTCCTCCCCCCTCCCCTCCCTCAAACAAAAAAATAAAAAATTATTTTTGAAAAATATTTCAAATTTTAAGATTTGTTTTTACCTCACCCAACCCCTACCACCCCCTACTCCATACCCCCCCCCCCCCCCCCTCCCCCCCAAAAAAAAATTGCTTTTGAAAAATATTTCAAATTTTCAAAAAAAATTATTTTTATGCCATCCCCTACCCCACTCCTACCCCCCTCCGCAACCCCATCAAAATTATTTTTTTAAAAAAAAAAATTATCTTGAAACAAACTTTCCTGGGTCGGAAGTCTAGGTCAGATCCTGGGTCATATCTCAGGTCGGATTTTAGGACGGTCATTGGGGTTTTGTCCTAGTTTGGGTGTCGGGTCGGGTCCTAGATCAATTATCGGGGTTGATTTTTGGATCAAAAATTATTTTCCTAAAGAGTACTTTTTAGTCTCAAGCCAAAAATAAAAGATATTTTCTGAAAAATATTTTTCATTCACCAACCAAACATTAAAAATTATTTTCTACTCACCAACCAAACATGAGAAAACAAGTTAGAAATCACTTGTTTTCCAAGAAAACATTTTCTAGGAAAACATTTTCCTTCATACCAAACACACCCTAAGTGTCTACTTATGCACACCCAAAGTTGGAGGACATAAATTTCAGCTGAAGCCAAGTTAAAGAATATGCATAGTTGATACACATTACACAACTCACTTTTCTAAACACAGAAACATACCATTTTTGTTGATGGAATCAAAGAAAAAGGGGATGATCCTTTGAGCTATATCGTCAGAGAAATTGACGGGCTTAGATTTGGCTTCAATGACACTTTCTGTGAATTCTTTCAAATCTCCATAGAGTAATTTGTATTGATTTCCCTTAAGACCACTCTTTCTTAAGTATTTCTCAAGTTTCTTTGGCTTAAACCATGCCCAATTCAACACTTTCCATGTATATACCAACAAAAAAGCAACACAAATTGTTGTTATCATGCTTCTCAACATCTCCATTTTAACAAGTGACAACTCTATGAAAGACTTTTGTATCTCATGACCTGCTTCCTCTCAATTAACCTCATATTATATAGTATATAATTTCACTAAAATTTCGAATAGCTATACATACTACTATATAGTACTATAACTAGTTAGTAAATGAACGAAAGTCAAATGCAAGTAGTTATAGAACTACGTGTGTGACTTTCATTCATTTTCTTACTAGTTATATTAATATGCGGTAGTATAGCCCGCTATTCAAAATCTTAGTGAAACACTAAATTTGTTATTTCAAACGCTTTTGTTGAAAAATATTAATTGAAGTGGTGCCACAAGAATAGTCTAACATCACAACACAATGCACGAACTCATCAACATCACTAGCTTTAGGAGACTATTAACTAACTAAGATGGAGAACCTCACTTTTTTTTTCCAGAAAGAAGCTAAAACTAAAACCCAAATCTCACACAAATATGAAATTCGAATTCTACCTAGCAAAATGCGTGAAATACATCTAAGTTACACACATCAAGGTACAATTCAAGTGTTTATTTGGATCATTCACTTTGTGTTTGTCTCTCTCTTTTTTACTTGTGTTTATGTATTAAGTTATTGTCCTTAATTTGACAGATTCATATATATTTTCTGATTGGGTTGAAAGTTCGTCTTACTTAGGTACATAAAGGTTCGTATAGTAGTTATTTTATTTCTAATAAATTGTTAACTTGTCTCATTTGGTAAAATTTTGGCATTTATTCCTAACTAGTTTCCGTGCACGCGCGTTGCGCGTGTTTCCCATATTAATGATATAATTCCCAATTTTTTAACTTGGTAGTTCCCACTTTTATAGTAAAATACTACTACAAGATATCATTTTATAACTCCCTCCAAATACACAAATAACGTCGTATTAATTATCTATAGCCGTAAACAATTATAATTACAGTACGTTATAAGAATAAATCAATTAATGAAAATTCTAAAATCAAGTCTTCCAAAGAAACCAACTTCCTCCTTTTCATAGCTCATGAATTTCTGCTAGCTGCACTCCATATATCATCCAATGAATGTTGAATGTTACATGTAAATTGATATGACAATTATTCAATTCCAACATGTATCAACTCTACATGTTTCTCCATCTCCCATTTTCTTTATATCATGCAAAAGGAAAAATTTAAAGGAATAGAAAGAAAATGAGAAGGAAGGCCAGATTTTTTTTATTCAACTAAAGAAACAAAACTGGAAGGAAATGGAAATCATTTGTTACCTTTATATATTGTTTTTTTTTTATGTTCTTTGAAATTCCTTTTAACGTAATATTTATTTATTAACCTACACTTAAATACTTAATGAACTATTCAAATTCTACTGATGGTTATATTAACAAAGATTGATTACTAATTTAGAAGTGTTAGAATTTGAGAAGTCAAGTTAAAGAAAATGAAAAGACAAATTATAGGAATTGTAAAAGTTAGGTAAAGTAATACATGTGTGTTAATTTAAAGCAATTAATCATGTATTATGTGAATTCTTTGGATACGTTTGTCTGAGCATTAAAGTACCACTTTTCCACTTCCAAATCCGGTTCAATTTATGTAATTGAAAAATTAATTAATTGAATTTTATTTAACTTTTACCTAAGGTGCGCAAAATAATATTTTTTAATTAGATATTTGATTAAATGTTTGATTTAATAAGATTATATATATATATATATATACACACACTTACGGAATTGTAAAAGATAATGAACTAATACACATATAAGAATATGAAGAATCAATTCTGAAATTGTTAAGACGCGCTGCATATATAAATGACTTCTAATGACTTCTTGAAATTAGTAATTGATATGTGGAGAAGCATATAATTATGGTTGATTCATGGTATTGTACTCAATATGATATTTAGCATTTATTTAAACGTATATTTACAATTTTTTGTACAAATTATTAAAGGAGTATTTCTTTATTTCAAGATTAAAATGTTTAATTAATTATATTAGATGAATTTAATTAAATATTTTATAACATTTTCATTTAGTGTAAGGGTAAAATGGTAATTCAACTTTTCACTTTGGAGCTTCCCACTTATAATAATATATGATTAGAGATATCGCCCTTTCACACATTATCTCCATATATTTTCATATGAATTTACAACACTCAATATTTTGTTTATCTTTTCTTTGTATTCATCTATATTACTGATATTTCCAATCCCTAGCTAGTTTTATTGAACTTGGAATTTTCTTGTGTACATATAATTAAGGAGTGATGGTGACGTTTTGTAACTAAAGATGATGCAATAAGTGAAACAGCTCATAAGAAATTTCTCCATATAATATTTTTTCAGGTAGTAAATTTATTATCTCTAATTAATATGTTATAAGATATTTTTATGTAAGTTAGATATGTTCTAATTAATTCTTTTGATTTATGAGGAAAAGTTTACCAAGGAAATTTGTGAATAGTTTATATATGTGCAGAGTATATGAGGAAAAATGTGAGGTTCTCCATCTTAGTTAGCTGATAGTCTCTTAAATCTAGTGATGTTGATGAGTTGGTGCATTGTGTTGTGATGTTAGACTATTCTTCAGGTACCACTTGAATTAGTATTTTTCAACAAAAGCGTCTAAATTATCAAATTTAGTGTTTCACTAAAATTTTGAATAGCGGTCCATACTACTGTATAGTACTATAACTAGTAAGAAAATGAATGAATATCACATGCAAGTATTTATGAAAGGCATATGCAAGTAGTTATAGAACTATGCGTTGTCTCTTGTATTAAGATTAGCAACTAGAAATAACAAAAGATGAAAAGAAAAAATAAAAAATTATCTAAGTCCACACAGAACCCACTGTGTGTCCCTAAGAAATTTAATCCCCTCAAGTACCAGAGGTTGTAGATTAATTCCTCCCAAGATAAAATGGATAAACCATTAAAGAAATAGCGGTATCTCAAACTTCGATAATTTCAACGAACTCAAAATGACATCAATGAATCACACACACAGACACTATCGATCGATTTTGTTTTGTAAGAAATGTGTGCAAAATAAGGGAAGAATTCAATGCAGAAAAATGAGAGAAAACCTCTCTAGCTATTTATAGCTAACAAAGGGTAAATGTCACAATTCTTTGGAAAAAAAGACAACCTTTCAGAAAGGTCACAACCTTTCAAATAGTCACAACCCTTCATTTCCTGTTCACACCTTTAAAACCCAACACTATGAATGTGATTTTCATTTATTTTCTTGCTAGTTATAGCACTATTTAGTAGTATATGGCCTGTTATTTGAAAGCTTAGTGAAACACTGAATTTCTTACTTTAGACACTTTTCTTGAAAAATACCAATTAAAATGGTACTTCAAGATTAGTCTAATTAATCATAACACAATGCATTAACTCATCAACATCACTAGCTTTAGGAGGCTATTAGCTAGCTAAGATGGAGAACCTCACTTTTATTTTCAAGAAGGAGCTAAATTGCAACACAAATTGTTGCTATATACCATCTCTACTCCCACAAGTGATAAGTAAGGCTTCTCTCAAGTACTCATTTTTTTTCTTTTTATAAATATGAAAAATTAACTAAGAGTACCTACTTTTCCTCCACCAAAAAGATTTGAGATGGAGCACAAACCATATCAAAAGCTAAAAAACTTTGATAACATTAACCAAACTGCAGTCAATGTTTAAATTCGAAGCATGACTACTGCGATCTCGCAACAATTTAGTACATCGATCATTCAAATAATGCATGTGTTTTATTCGAAAATAATATTTAGACTGATTTTAAGAGTCGCCACTTAATTTTTAAAGAGAAATTAAGAAAACCAAATTTTTCAAAAGATTAAAAACAGAAAATCTAATGAAAAATAATTAAGGGGGTTCGAGGTTCATATTAACATTTCGGGAAGGGTTTGAAAGCACCCGAAATGTCCGCTAATACGCAGTTATTCGATGATTAATTATTTGGGTAAAACGATTTTAACTTAGCTTGACTTGCAAAATTGAAATATTTCGTTAGTTAGGACCATTTTAAGAGAGGAAAAGAAAATATTGAAATATTATCTAAACGAAATATTTTGTAAACATATTTATTTATTTATTTATTTTGAAGCCGAGTAAAAGACGAATAATTTAGTTAAGTGGTTAGTTCAGAATGGGTGTCTTTTGGAGATTAGAGATTTTTAAAACCTTAAGATCAACAACAAATATTAACAAGTAAATAAACATAATCAAAATGAAGAAGGAAAGAGATTTGGGCCCAAATCTGATTTTCCTGTCTGCCTGAGCCCGTATTTAGGCCCATTTTTGCTTTGGGCTTTTGGCCCATTGTCACGCCCCGAGCCTACACCTTGGGCGGGACCGACACCCGGAGACCATTTCTGGCCCCAAGCGAACCCTTGGCCTGGCTTTCTTAACTTAACGAAAACCTAACCCAACATAATAACTCAATGCAAATGCAAGGTTACAAAATAAATTAACTTATAAAATCTGGCCACAAAGGCAACTCGAATCTCAAAATAGAATATTTACATATATGCATAAATGAGAGACTCAAAACTAATTGACTAACTGTCTATGAAGCCTCTAAAATACTGAGATGGATGTTGGGACAGACCCCACAACATCCTAATAAACAAAACTAAAAACACAAAATAATTGAGTCCTCCAAAATGCAAGGAGGCTCACCACTAACTCTGGAGTGCTCAGCTGGATCAATGGCGTACTGGATGTTGATCCTAGGTACCTGCGTCTGCATCATAATAAGATGCAGGCCAACTGACATTAATACATGAAATGTACGAGTATGCAAGCCGGAAAGCTAAACCACAACTTAAACTTGAAAGGAATACAAGAAAACACTTACATTAGCCCTGTACGACTCAAGAATAACTGAACTCAATATATATAAGGCAGTAAGACACATGCGATATATAAAGCTTTTAAAATATTGTAAACAATTTAGTTCGTTAATGATTAAAGCAATAACAACTCAACTTTACTTATATAAAAGTAATATAACTTTAGTGGGAGATTCTTTAATCGACAACCACCACTATGAGCCCTAGTGGTGGTACAACATTTTACCTCACGTTGCCCAAGGACCATCCTATACCTGGCTGTGATATAGGAAGCTAACTTTATCAAGTGGATCCACTACTTTAACTTACGAAATCATCTAAAAAGTATGACCCGTTAAATCCCATGTTGGCCACATGGTTCTTATGAAGAGTTGAGTTAATATGAACTTGTGTCCCCAACTCGGTGCTCAAGACTACTCCCAAAAAAAATACATTAGCTCATAAGTGTTTTAAACACATCTTTCTTTAGTTTGAGATAATTACTCAAAATCTAGTCCGAAGGCTCTCTTGGAATCGATGTTTCTTTCTTACTTAAATGTAAAACATTTAGAAACTTCTTTGGGAAATACATAGTTCCCTAATAACTTTTGAGAAATGGACTCGACTTTATGCTCTTGACTTAACTTAAAACTCTTGACTCTTTACTCTTTACTTGACTTGAAACTTGAGCCTTAAAATGAAGTTAAAACATTCAATAAAGACTCTTGAACAACTTCAAAGACTTACTTTGACTCACTTCTTTAACTTCTAGACTTAACTCTTAACTTCACTTAACTTGGAAACTAACTTTCCTTGAATTGGAATTATGGATTCAAGGTGTTTGATCACATGTTTATGGATGAGTTTAGGATGTCTAAATGTACCTTAAGAGTGTTGAAAACAACTATGAAACATAAGTACAATACCAAGGAACATGCATGAGAAAGTGGGGAATGACAGGTAAAATGAAGGAGTGGCGTCCTTGGCGCTCTAAGAGGCGCGGGGCGCCAACCCTCAAACATCAGAGGGGCCTGCTAGGTGTTCTGCCAGGCACTCTGCCCCAAGGGGAAAGTTCAGCATCCCTTTTTGGGGTGCGCTGGCTAGTGTGACACCCCAGCCCATTTTCCCCTAAAAACCAACTTTTTTCCCTTTGTTTTTCCAACTCTAAACCCCTTAACTTCAAAGGTTCCAACAGCAAACACTTAGAATCATAAAGATCCTTAACATACAATAGATTCAACTCAAAATCACAACCGAAAACATGTCCCAAATCAACAAGGAACTTCATCAACACAATCAACAACATCAACAACACAACCCAACAATTTCAACAACATAATCAATCTTTTCTCGAAAATAAAACGAGTTTGGCGTATGGGGGAAATGATCAACCCAATACTATGAACTCACATACCTAGTAGGGATCACCCCGACGATATCCACGACAATCTTTGACGGAAACTTGCTTGATCTCCTCTTTCTTCTCTTCTTCTCCTCTTCTTCTCAAAACCCTCACTCTCACTCTTTTAAAATGGAACAAATTGATCTAAAAATCAGTCCAACACTTAAATATAACCAAAAGAATTGATTAGAAAAAAGACCAAAATGTCCTTAAAATTTCCGGACGAATTTCCCTGCCACTACCCAATTTCCAAAGGGCATAACTCACTCATACGAATTCGAAATGGAGAAAAATCGATGACGTTGGAAACATCATTCCACGAGCTTCGTAAACGTAACTGGAACTACACCTAACTCATCTTGAGCTAGAATTTATGACTGTTCAAAGTTGGCCAAAAAAATTCATTTTTTTCCCATACTTAACCAAATTTCCAGATTTTTGAATTCCTTCCAAAAATAATTAATTCCTATTCTAAGCCTCTTCATAGCTATTTCAAATTGTCGGATGTTACACCCATTTGAGCCACCTGCACCTGTCCTAAACTAACATAAGATAAAATATTATTTGGGTCTTAGACCCAATTTTTCACCTGTCCTAAATTCTAGTGAGACAATAGATAAGTGGGCTTAGGCCCAAAATAACAAAAATATGAATTTTTCGAAATTGAGAGTGGGCCTTTGGCCCAATCTTTTTGATTTCTCGATCTATTGCTTCTTTCGACTTCAGGACTTGTTCGTTGACTTTTATGGCTAGCTAACTGGAGAGAAGGGATTTAAGCCTTTATGGCTTTCTCGAAATGCAAAGGGAGGCGATAGAAGTTCGTGGTAAACTCGGGCAGATTTCACATGCAACAAAAAATGAGAAGATAAGGATTAATAAACAATAACAGAAATATAATACACTTAAAACAAATCATAGCTGTCTTTAAATAAAAATATAGTAAATAACTCCATTAAATTGAAATGACATAGATCTAGATAAAAAGATACCAACTCCAAAGACAATGAAGACCAATCATACTAAAGATAAAGTGACGATTATTTAAATTACTATTTTTTCATCTAAAATCCACAACAAACAAATTTTCTGAGCAGAGTATGCCAATAAAAGGTGATAATTACTAAAGTCAGATACTCAAATTTAGTCACATCATAGAGAACACTACAACTTAAGGAGTTAATTAAGAGAGCACATTGATTGTTTCAAACAACAAACTAATATGATGACTGACAACAATACATATGAACAACGAATATATATATATATATATATATATATATAGCAGAAGAGTGGGATGAGAAATAGTATCAACATATCTGATCTTGTCTTTAAAAATTAAATTGAGAATATTTTAGTCATTGCGTGTTAGTAGCTCTACTTACGTGTCTAAATCTACTCCTCACTATTATGGGTGTCATTAATTTATGTTGCCAGCACATAATTCTAATTGAGTTCTTCTCCCATTTCACTTAATGATCTTTAATAAACAATTTGCTAATCATGTATTTGAGCAAATTACGTGGCTTGCTTATTTTTTATTTCTTACAGAACAATTGCTTACCTCTAATTTTTTTGGAAATTTTAATATGCATTATTAAAGAGGAGGCATGTATCAGTTGAGTTATTTTAATTAAGTTATCAACTTATACCCCTTTATTATTCCACCTTTATTATTCCACTATACAGGGAAGTTAACAGACAACATGCTTATCGATAATTAAGGGGAAAATGCATAAGTACCCCCAGCCTATACCCGAAATTCCAGAGACACACCTAACCTTTACTAAGGTCCTATTATCCCCCGAACTTATTTTATATGTTATATTCTACCCGTTTTTGGCTTACGTGGCACTATCTTTGTGGGCCCAGTGTATGTTGATATTTTTTTCAAGATAGTGCCACGTAGGCAGAAAAGGGATAGAATATTATAGATAAATTAAGTTCGGGGGGTAATAGGACCTTAGTAAAGGTTAGGTGTGTCTTTAGGATTTCGGGCATAGGTTGGGGGTACTTATGCATTTTCCCATAATTAAGAGTAGATCTAACTAACATGCTCATAGATGCATACATACACATACGTCTATTTCTGGGATAGTAAGTTTCCAGATATGAAAACTACTCTTCCCACTATTAAAAATTTATATTATTATTTTTTCAACCTCAGTTTTAACAAAAGAAAACATGTAGAATTTAAATAAATCTCAACGTGTGCTATATCATCTAGGAGCATGCTACAGCTAAATAATTAAAAGCAATAGAATTTGGAGATCTCCTACAGAGAAGCAGTGACAACGATGGAATAAACTCATAGCCAAGCGAGACAGACAAAAAGTATTAACAACAACATGCTATTATTTTAACTACACATAGAAAACTTTATCCAATATAAAAAAAATCAATACACTATTTTAATATCATACTCAACTGAATGCAAATCGTATGAGGTCACTGATTAGTAAATCATGAAGAACTCAACGCAATGGAATTTCAAATATGCAATCTTAACATCAAACTAGTTCAAACACAACAAGATAATCACACATAATCACAAAAATTTAAAGAAAATGGAGGAAAAACAAGTTGTCGCATCTAATGGACTAATGGACTGGAAACATCAATACTTAGATGCAAACTTACTAGCCTCGACTCAACCAACTAACGGAATCATCTAAGAACAAATATATCACATAAACAACATCAACTTAATAGCAGCCAGCAACCAGCAACCACAAAATATAAATTTCAAACATTACCATATCATTCCGAATAGAAAGAAGAGGCGAAAAGAATATTATGAAGGATAAGAGGTTACCTTTCTCCGGGCAGCAAACAGAGGAGACGAGCAGGGGAACGTGACTTCTACCACGAAGCTCGGACACGAATCAACGAACAAAAATTGGGACAGGATCTCGAACTCGAATGAATGATAGCGAGTAAAAAGGAGAATAATACCTAGACCGAAACTAGTTGCTTCTCTTTTTTTTTTCTGAGTGTATTTCTAGGTGCTTTATGGCTATTTTTGCTGTATTTTCTTTCTCAATATTCTTTTTACAAAAAAAAAAAATCCTCCTCAACAATGAGGAAGAAAAAGAACTTATATGGAGGGATTTAGGGTTGTTTTTGGGGGAAAAGGGATGAAAAAATTCGGATAGGAATTGGACCCAATCCATGTTCAAACTTCAAAATCCTTTCACAAATAAGGGGGAGCAACCTTTCCCTGCGATTTCGACCCATTCCGAAAGAGGAAAGGGCGAATCGATGGCGTCATCCTGTGCGAGCAAGGGACAACAAACGCTCTGCCAGGACGAAATAACGGGTGCTTTTGCTGCTGGAACAGTGCTTTTGCTGCTGTCGTGTTTGAGAAAGAAAACAGGGATGTTCTGGGTTTCTATCGTGAAGGAGAATAGAGGTGGGTCGGGTCAGGGTTAAGGGGATTGGGTGTTGAGTATTGGTTTTGGTATTGTATTTTATTTGCTGTTGAAAAGAGGAGTTGGGCCGGGTAGGGGAGAAAAGAGTGGGCTGGGCAGTGATATTGCTGTTGTACGTATGCTGTTGTATTATTGGAAAAATGGAAAAAGAATATGGGGTTGTGGGCTGCTGGGTTATGAATTGGGATTGTAATGATGGAAATGGGCCAGAATTGAGGTCTTATAGAGGATTGAATAGAGATAAAAGAAGGATTTTTTGGGCAAATTACAAAAATCACATACTTTTAAGGTAAAATTATAATTTATCTCTTAAAAGTTTATAATTACAGAAATCCCTCAAACGGATACAATAATATAAGCGCTGATACATTAATCTAATGCGCAAAATACATTAATCGTTAAGTAAGATACATTACATTTTATATATGATACACTAATATGATGTACATTTTATATATGATACACTAATTTGATGCGCGAGATACACTAATATGTCTTCCCTTTGCTCCTATATATTTGATATTGTATTTGACTAACCTTTGTTTATTTTATGGTTTAATTTAATTAAATTCCCAATGATAGCCATTTCATTTTTTTCGTATTCAAATTAAAATACTTATATGTTATCTTAGCTTTAATTTTCATTATTAATCTTGTCAACTTTCGAAGTTACTTCCCTTTAAAATGACCCCCTTTAGTTTATTTCCCCTAAAAAATAATTAATTAGAAAAATAATAGTAATAAATAAATAAAAATGAATGAGTTCTTTTATTTAATCAAAATTTCAAAAATTAGTCAAAGTCATTTTAATCAAATCGCCGGTCAACCGCAAGTTAGCGGACATTCCGAGGGCCTAACACCTTCTCGGAATGTGCATTGAACTCGAACCCTTTTTCCAATTGATTTTATCTACTTGAGTCTTTTGAAAACTTTAATTTTTTCTTGATTTTTTACTAAAAATTAAGTAGCGACTCTGTGTCATTTGGAAATTCAATTTTTCTTAAAACATAAGTTTAATCGATTTTTCGAAACAAGTCATTTTTTTTATTTATATTTTCGAGTAAAATAAACATCATGGAACTAACAAGAATGGGTAAAGAGAATCCAGCAGAATTTAGCAAGGAGAAGTGAGACATTGTTATAGAGAAGCATTAACCAACTTTGGATACAAGTTAACAAACATACTGGATGAACAAGCTTAGAATGCCAAACTTGAGGATTAGACAGAAGAAGAAAGGTATGAACAACTACGGAGTACATCAGCTGGTTATACTCTTTTTTGTCATCTTTACTTATTTTGAGAGTTAACCTAGAAAGCAACTAAGACAACTTCATAGCATGAGCCCTAACGGACTATTTCCTATTGTATATATATCCCTCATCCCACAGAGGTAATTCACCAACTCCCCAAATTTGTCTTCCACCGTAGCCACATTTGCTACATTAAATGTGAATCAGTTGTAAACAGAGAGACTCCCTCTATAAATTCCCTTATCTGGTTTGGGCAGGTTGGGTATATCCATTCCCTTGTAACTTGATTATGATATAAATACAAGTTGTCTATTGGATTTTATTAAAAAAATATGAACAGAAATCTACGATAATTCTATTTAATGAAAAAGGGGAAAGGCCCTCTGATGAAAAATAAAAATGAACTAAGTATTCAGATTAACATATGACGATGAGTTTGGTTTCATGATCGATACTTTACCCATTGGCAGTGTTTGGCAAATCCCAGCCAGAAATATTAGCTGCTTCCTCCAGTGCTGCCCTCCATTTTTGCATCTTGTCCTCCTGGAACCGGCCTTCATGTTTGCTTAATGCTTCTCCAAATATGGTTTTTTGTCTCCTCACTGTTGATGGATCTACATCATAGAACACCGGAACAACAATTTGTCCTTTCACATTCTTGCACTCCATGATCTTTGTCAATTCATCTAAACACCATGTTGAATTAGCATAGTTTTAGAGAATATGATCAAAGCTATCCTTGACTCTTCAATTGAACTCTCGAGTTCCAGTGAAATGAACTGTCCTTTCTCTAGTTTTCGTCATCTTTGAAGGTAATAATGCACTTTTGTTGCAGAGCAAGGTACAGATGGTCAACAAATGTTTTGCGTACATCTTCACCTCTAAAACTTAAGAAAACATGTAACTCCATCGAATAATTTCTGGTGATGGAAGCAATGAACTTTCCTGATTCATCTTCACAAATCACAATAATTGTTTTAATTTGCCTGCAAAAAGAATAAAACAAGAAAGTGGAAGAGGAAATTAGTACTTGTAACATCCGACCATTTTAAATGAATATGAAGAAGCTTGAAATTGGAAATAATCTTTTTGGAAAATTTTTAGAATCTGGAAATTTGGCTAAGTGTGGGAAATCAGTGATTTTTTGGCCAACTTTGAGCAGTAGTAACTCCTAGCTCAGGATGAGTTAGGAGTAGTTCCAGTTATGGTTGCGAAGCTCGTGAAATGATCTTTTCAACGCCACTGATTTTACTCTATTCCGAGCTGTCATGAGTGATTTATTCCCGTCGGAAGTTGGGCAGCTGGCAGAGATTTTGTCCGAAATTTTAAGGGCTTTTTGGTCTTTTTCCCTAATAAATTCATTGTGCTATTTTGGGTATTGTTGGACTGATTTTGATCAGTTTTATTTCTCTTTTCAAAGAGTAAAAGATTAGGGCTTGAGAGAAGAGAAGAAGAAGAAGAAGAGAAAGGGAAGATCAAGCAAGAGGAATCGTGTGGGTTTTGTTGAGGGTGATTCCTACCAAGGTATGTGAGTATTAGTGATGGGTGATCTTTCCCCCACACACCAATTCCTTTTATTTTGAAGAGAAGTTGTTCATGTTGTTAAAGTTGTTGGTTGGTGTTGTGATTGTTGTTGATAGAGTTGTTGGAAACTTTAACGAGTTTAGTACATGACTTTGAATTATGTTTTGGGCTGAAATCTAGTGCATGTTGAAGGAATAATGATTCCAAAAGCTATGGCCATCTGAAGTGATTCACCAGAAAGTTTCGGCGGTTAGCAACGTTCCCATCCACGGTTAGGACCTACGGACAATAGCTCTATTGACGCCGACGGAACAACAGTACGGACCGTTAGTCCCTCTACGGTCCGTCGATGCCCTCCGTAAGTGGCACTTCTGTCATCAGAAACCTGTAGAATCAGCTAAGTTCCCTGATTTTTTTAGCACTTCTCATGCAAGTACCTAGGTACTATCCCTACGTTTCACGGTGTTTTCGACACTCCAAAGTACGTCTCAAACGCCAATAACTCGTCCATAATGTGTGATCAAACACCTTGAATTCATAATTCCAATTCAAGGAAAGTTAGTTTCAAGTCAAGTGAAGTTAGTCGTCAAGTGAAAGAGCATAGAGTTTCAAGTTGAGTTAAGTCGAGAGTTCAAAGTTGAGTTCTTTTCTCAAAAGCTATTAGGGAACTAAGTATTCCCAAAGAAGTTTGTAAATG
Organism: Solanum commersonii; assembly: GCA_029007595.1. Classification (NCBI taxonomy): domain Eukaryota; kingdom Viridiplantae; phylum Streptophyta; class Magnoliopsida; order Solanales; family Solanaceae; genus Solanum; species Solanum commersonii. Next base: position 73,519 of record JAJTWQ010000517.1, read on the forward strand.
TTTTTTTTACATTTGAGAAAGAGGGGAAACATGATTTCCAAAAGAGCCTTTGGGCTAAGTTTTGAGTAATTATCTCAACTAGAGAAAGAAGATTGTTTTTAAAACATTTATGAGCTAAAGTATTTTGAGAGTAGTATTGAGCACCGAATTGGAGATACGAGTTCATATTAACTCAACTCTCCATAAGAACCATGCGCCAACATGGGATTTCTCGAATCATACATTTTAGATGATCACGAAAGATAAGCTAGTGGATCCACTAAGTAAAGTTAACTTCCTATATCACGGCAAGGTATAGGATGGTCCTTGGCAACGCGAGGTAAAGCGTTGTATCATCACTAGGGCTCATAGTGGTGGTTGTCGGTTAAAGAATCTCCCACTAAAGTTATATTACTTTTATATAAGTATAGTTGCTTTTGTTATTGTTTTATCATTAACGAACTAAGTTGCTTTTCTTGTTTTACAAGCCTTATATACATTGCATGTGCCTTACCTTTATATATTGAGTTCAATTATTCACGAAATTTTGAATAGAGCCAAGGTAAGAGTTTATTTCTACTCTTTTCAAGCTTAAGTGATGGTTTAGCCTTCCGGCTCGCATACTCGTACATTTCATGTATTGATGCCGGTTGGCTGCATCGTCTTATGATGCGGATACGTGTACCCGGATCGGCATCTTTATGCGTCGTTGATCCGGTTGAGCACTCCAGTCGGTGGTGAGCCTCCCTTGCATTAGGAGGACTCAAGTATTTTGTGTTCGAGTTTTTGTTTTATTAGGATGTTGCGGGGCCTGTCCCAACATCCGTCTTAGTATGTTTAGAGGCTTCATAGACAGTCGATCGGTTAGTTTTGAGTCTCTCTCTCTCTCGTATATATATAATACTTTATTTTGAGACTTGAGTTGCCCCTTTGTGGCCGAGATATCATCGGTTGGTTATGTTATAACCTTTTATTTCCTTGAGTTAAGTTTTCTTTGAGTTAAGAAAGCCGGGCCAAGGGTTCGCTTGGGCCAACAATGGTCTCCGAGTGCCGGCCCCGCCTGTGGTGTAGGCTCGGGGCGTGAGCGGTACTCTATTCCAATTTATGTGACTTACTTTACTTTTTAGTTAGTTTAAAAAAAGAATGACACATTTCTATATAAAATAACAATTTAACTATAAAATATTTATTTTACCCTTGATGAAATAATTTAAGATCACACAAATTTTTATCATTCATTTTGGACGACAAATTTTAAAAGTCTTGCTTTCTTTCTTAAACTCTATGCCGAGTCAAACTACCTCATATAAAATGGGACGGAGAGAGTAATTATATTTACAACAACTTGCATTTGTATATGCAGAGTGATGACTTAAGTTGACTTAAGTTAAACTGTTAAGCAACTTCGCTTGAATATATATATATATATATATATATATATATATATATATATATATATTAAGCTTCCACTGGTATGGATTTGCAATAGTATTTTATTTGATAGACACCTACTCTCTAATATAATCGTCCCTTTTCTAACTTTTTTTTCTTTTTGAATTTACAATCTTAAATACGGATATACAATAGGTATTGGTTTTTTTTTTTATTAAAAAATAACTAAACCAATTATATTGGTTTATTAAATCTAAAAATTAAATCAAACCAACATAAAGTCGTTTTTTTCGGTTCTTTAGGTTTTTCATTTTTTTTTAATAAGAAAAGTCATAAAAAATTCATGGCATAATACATAAAATGACCCTTACTTGGCTTCAGCGGACGCCTATGTCCTCCAACTTTGAGTGTGCACAAGTAGACACTTAAACTTGTATAAAATTGAACAAGTAGACACACGTGTCCTACATGGCATAATACATGTAGGATGCCACGTAGGACACAAAATTGCCATGTAGGGTGCCATGTAGGATGAATTTGTCTATTTGTTCAATTTTATACAAGTTTAAGTGCCTACTTGTGCACACCCAAAGTTAAGGGTTATAGTTGTCAGCTGACACCAAGTTAAGAGTCATGTTTATATATTATGCCAAAATTCACGTGTGAGAAGGATCAAATATACCTCTAAATTGAAAAAAAAAATTAAGGGATATATCAGACCCTTTTAGCTGAATTATTGTTATTTTTCACTACTACATTAAACCAAAAAGATATATTTGGGTCATTTATATAAGACATAATACATAAATGTGTCCTTTAATTTGTCTCATTTCATATTTAATGCCCTCCAACTTTGGGTATGCATAAGTAGACACACTTAAATTTGAATAAAGTTGAACAAGTAGACACATGAGTCATATATGACGTATTACACGTAGAACACCATGTATAATACAAATTACCATGTAGGATGCCACGTAAGACATGTAAATGAAAGTCCTAATGACCTTGATTTGTCTGCTAAGGTTGAACAATAACGAAATTGTGAACACACCCATAGAACAAGATCTCAGTGATGTTTAACCATTCTGAAGAACAGAGAGAAAATTGCAAAGACATGTATCAGTTTGCCATGTTTCCTTGTCTTGTATTGGCTACTTCCTTCCGATTCCCACACCTTGCATCTGCACTGTGTTATTCTATTTACTTTTTGCGTTGACTTCCCAGACCAACATTGTTCCTCCTACATAACACACTCCAATATTGGAATTGGCTTTGACTATACTTCACGCCACCATTAACAGCTGTAAGTTCAATCCTCTTTGTTTTGTGCTTATGTGTAGTGACAAATTGCATCTTCTCCCATTCCCATCTTACAACCGCTTAACATACACAACCCCTCAAAGCTCTAATACTCTAAATGTTAATAATTAAAATGATGCAAGTGTTGCACGGCACAATCCACCCCACTTGTACTCTTGTCTTCCTATTATGTTCCCAAGTTTGTCATTCTTGCATTAATTTTGATACATTGTCCATTAATGTTATTCACTTTTCCCAAAAATTAATTTGATGATAACCATTAACATTCTGCAACTGCCAACAAGACCCACCCGAACTGTTCCCTGGACAATAACCAACCATTTATCACCTCATCCTATATTCCTTTATATATCTTTCCACTCTCCATAAGTTCCATATCATGCTAAACTTTGGACTACTTGCAACACACTGCTTTTTTGCTTATAAAATTGTTGTTGCCTGAAAAGTAACCAACCATTTATCACTTCATGCTATCCCTTATGCATCTTTCCACTCTCCATACACTTTCATGCCACACACTGTTCTTGTGCTTATAAAATTGCTATAATCTATTAAATGATTCCTTTGAATTCCATAATGAGAATATTTTGTGTACCTCTAACCATCCAGAATACGCACACATGGCGATTGAAACTGAACTATCAAAGTATAGTGTCCTGATCAACAAGATACCATAACAGACCGTTGATTGAATTATGAGAGTATTAGTTATTTGAAAGGGTTTAGTAATTTCATACAAGAATTCATAGCATGAAGGCACGACATGAAGTCATGCACTTTCCAAAAGATAAGATTAGTTGATGATGAGGTACTATCATTGACACTATCACTTAGCTTAAATTCATTGCACAAGAAATACATGCACTTGAAGATGAAGCTCCAAACATAGTGGAAGAAGAAGTACAATCAGTGAGACCGTGAAGGAAGAGCACCAAGAAAGCCAATGAAGAAGATCTCCAAATCCAAACTAAGAAAATAAAAGTCGAGGGAAATAGGTGACTTCCTTGATATCGTAATTGTGCATTGAGTTGTCTCCAAGTAAACTAATGTATATATCTTCTTAGTTTCATCTCCTGCTTAGCGAATGTATGTATATTATTACCCAATTCAATGTGAATTATGAAAATTAGAGCGTCTTTCTTATTCAAACCTTTATTGCTTTGGCGGCCGGACCAGTTTCTATTGTGCTATGCTATCTATCCCCTCATAAAATAATGTCGGCCTTTTGCCATTAGAAGGATTAAGTCATTAAATTATTCCAAAAGGTATAACTTTATATATTGTTGTATAATATTATACATTTTTGAAAATTAACCCCCCCCCCCCCCCACCCAAAAAAAAAGTGTTTCATGGCATTTTTCCCAGTTTACTCTTTCTCTCACACTAATTTAATACTATAAGACTTATTTTGACATCGATAGTCCAACAATCCTTTCAATCGAAATACCACAAATAGAAAAATTTGATGCCACAAAGGCAAAGAACTGTAAGCCCCAACAACACAAACATATAGAGAATGAATACAATTGCAGTTAAATCACATATAATGGAGTATGCAAACGATCACAATGATATATTCTGACAAATATAGTATGGATATTATTGCGCAGTTGCATGAATCTCAATATGAGGCAACCACATGTGTGCACTACATACCTCTATGATATCACTTACTCATTTTTATGGATGGAAGTCGTACATATGCTTTTAATTCACTCACACCTAATTATTGCTTCTTAATCTCAAATGGATGTTACCTCCTTCCCAAAAATACAAAGGCAGAGTATTTCTAACACAAACACACACAACCCCACTATGTG
>JAJTWQ010000518.1:0-78026 GCA_029007595.1 Solanum commersonii
TTATATATTTCTTCTATAGTTAATATCTTATCCCATATTTGTATTTTTATATTTTTGCCTTATATGTGATCATGCTTCCTTCATTATTAAATCCTGTTACTACTATCGGTGTTTTTAATTTTTCCCACTTATCTTCTAGTAAACAATTATATTTACATATATTAGCTTCTGCTCCCGTATCTATCATTGGTGTATAATATCTGTTGTAATATCCTTCTATTATTATCTTTGCAAGTATATATATTTTCATCTTTTTATCATACCAAAGTCCTTTTTATTATTACTCTTTTATTTTCATAATTTATTATTAACTGCTTGTCTTCTAAATTATATGGTTTTACTTGTTCTAGCCATTTTATTCCTAAAGTGATATTTTCATCTCCCTGATATATTTTAAATTTTATTATTATTGGTATTCCTCCAATGATTATTTCCTTTTCCGTAGTTTCTTCGGTATATGTTAGTACTCTTGGTAGTTCGGGCATGATTGTTTAATAGTTATTATTTCATCTTCCGTTACTAATTCTCTTGTAATATAATTTTCTTCTAGTCCTGTATTTATTAATATTAAATATTTTCGTTGTTCCATTATTTCCGTTATGTAGTAATGATGTGGTTTTATTTCTTCTTCCATTGTTTTTTGTGGAGATTTATCTATTCTTCTTGAGGTACTCATTTTGATGATATTTGGGGTATCTCATCGTTTATTCTTTTCGATGTACTTAGTCTTTTCTTTTACTATTTCTAAATCTTCTTCTATATCAATTTCTTTATAGCTATAATCATTATTATCTATGACTGTAACTATTCTTTCAAAGGGATCTTCTATTTTTATTTTATCTATTTTATTTTTTTTGTTATTTTATGTTTTGTTGTTAAACATATAAGTTTTTACATCTAGCCGTAAATATTTTACTTCAGGGCTAGTTCTATTCCTGACATTTTCCAATATAATACTAAGGATTTATCTATATTTCGTCATTTCTTTGCTACCGAGTAGTCGGTGTATCTATTCCTTCTCTAAAGCATGCTTTTATTAATATTTCCGTTCCTCCTAAATGTACATATTTAATTGGATTTTTAGCCTTAATATCTTGTATTTCTTTATTTATTATTCGTTTATTTATTATTGGTATTTTGGCCTTTCCTTTAGTGTATTTGCAATCTATGATATGTTCTCTTTGACTTACTACATAATATTCTTTTTTGTCGTTTAAACAGGTTTCTTATTGTTGGTATTTCGAATATTTTTGTTACACTTAGATCTAATTCTTTTCCTTTTTATTTGTTCAAATATATTATTATCAAATATTATTTTTTGTTCTACTGATTCTTCATCTTGATATTTTTCTTTAGTTATTGTTTGTATATCCGCTTCGCTCATTTATATAGTGTTCACTATCCGATTCGTTAATGAATTATTTTCCATTTAATCTATTTCATTTTTCGATAATTCATATATGCTATCTTCACTTTCTAATTCATAATCTACGTATTCTATTTGTGTATATTTTTCGTTGTCTATTATTATTTCGATATTTGTTTTTCTTTGGATTTTTAGGTAATTTACAATCTCTAGCTATATGTCCTAATTTTCCACAATTATAACAAGTACATTCCGTTAGTTTTCTTTTTTGGTCTATATGGTCTTTTAGTTTTATAGTTTTTACATAGTACCTTCTTCTAGGTTTTTTATATTTATATTTTGATCTATATTTTTTGTTATATTTCTTTCTATTTTTATAATACTTATCCGTACAACCAAATTGAGGTGCTGTTTTGTTTTTGCAACATGCTAAGTTTTTTATTAATATTTTTTCCATTTTTATTTCTTCTTTATGTTTTTCACATAATTCCATAAACCATCGTTGCAAGAATTTCATTCTAGCTCCTAAGGTGTCTCGTTGATTCGCTTCATTCCGGGTTTTTTATTATTTTTGAACTAAAAGGTTTCGTAATTTTGTAAAATATAATTTTCTTATTTTTTTTACTTTCTTCTCGTGCTATATGTTCCTTTATAATAGTATTCTCTCGAATGCACATGTATATTCATCTATGTAACACATATTACATATTGCTAATTTTGTCATTAGATTTCGATTTATAATTTTTTCTTTATTTTGTTCTTTCTACTTCGTTGTCATACTACTAAATTCGTTTCTTATAGCTATTTCGTATTTATGTAGAATTTCCATAGTTGTGGTAGCTATTCCACCATCAAATTTTTATTACTTCTTAGAGTTTGTAAACTTTCATCCGATAAATTTTGTAGCCATAATTTTACCGTTCCTATAAGTGTTCTTTCTATATATCCTGGCGTTCAGTCATTGTTATTTTGTTATCTATTAATTGTTTTGATATGTATCCCATCCATAATTGGATTGTTTTATTTATATTCGCTACGCCAGTCTAAATCTAAAAAAATCATGTCGTTCAGCTATTGGTTTAGGTGTCCATTTTTTATTTAATTTTTTATCCCATATAGTTTTTTCTCTATTATATTGTCCATAGTTTTCATCATAATATTTTGGATTAAAATTTTTTAGGTTTTTTACCCCTGATGTGCTAGGTTTTTCATCCATGTCTATGTCTCGTATTTATTTCTAAATTCTTTGTATTATCTATGTTTGCTAAAAGTTCCGTATATGTTTCGCTTGTCTCCGAATGTTGTTCTAGATCATCGTCGTTTATTTCATCAACTCTTATTTCGGGTAGATTATCTTGGTTATTTTCTTCTTTTTCTTCTAATTCATCTTCTAACTGCAATTTTTCTTTAAACTTAATTATCTCATTTGTTAATTTCGTTTTTTGTTCTTTTTCTTTTTGTTTCATTTCATATATTTCTTTCAATATTGCTAACTCTTTTTCTAGCTCTATTATTTTGGTATTTTTTACTTCTTCTAATTGTTGTACTTCTTTTTTGCTTGTTGTTTTATTTTTCAATTTCCGTTTTTCTATCGATTTCTTCATTTTCTTTGTTATTCTTACCATAGCAGTTAAACTATCTTCTAGTTTTACCGTTTCTTTTTCTAACATTAAACTTATATTGTCACCTATTTTCTTATATCTTCTTCCTAGATTAGAAAATATTATTTTTATTTTTAATCCGTCATAATTTTCATATGTTTTTTCATCTATTGCGTATTCTTCCTTATTCATTTATAGATCGTGTTGAAATTTATATTCTAACTTATTTATTTGTATTTCTAGATAGAAAATAATCTTTCTTTGTGCTAATATAGATTTGTGACAAACTCCTACCAAATATGTTCTTGTTAAGTCTATTTTTTTCTATGTGCTAATTCTTGTCTTTTTGCTATAATTATTTCATTAAGTTTTTGTCTATATTCGTTATTCTTGTTATTCATTGTAATTTTAAATATCGAATATATTTATATTCTACTTTAGATATATTATCTATTAAGTAATTTAATTTTTCGTTATCGATTTTGTGATATTGAGTTGTTTATACTCGGATACAATTTATTTAATTTTTCGGTGCGGAACTCCGGTAGTTGGTGAATTCATGAAAGTGGTAGTGTGGTAGATAGTAGGGTAGTAAGTGAGTGACTTATTTTTAAGATTTTATTATAATATCTTTTTACTAAGTGTCTCAATCTTGATATCTCTTTAATATTATTTTTGGTAGTGCTAAGTTCATGGTAATATATAATAATATTTATTGTAATATTCTTCCGATAGTTGTTTTTAATCAATATTTCATTAATATTATTTATGATATATTCTAGATATAACATATCTTTGGGTTTCTTGGTACATATATAAATTTTTCGCCATTAATTGTTCTAACAATTTTATTTCTTCAATAGTTTCTATCCAATATTGTAAATATTCGTAATTCATCTTATTTTGAATTTATTTCTAAATCGTACCATTCTATTCTTCCATTATCTAAGTATAGATCTTGTAAATCTATTTCATACCATTCTTGATTTAATATATTTTCGATTAAGTAATCATTAAATATTTTTCCCATATTATTTTTCTTAATTCAATTATTTCTATACCGTTAAGTATATATAAGATTAAAGTTTCATAGTTTTTTATCACTTCATCATGTACGTATGTAGTCATGTTCTTCATTATGCAGGTTTTTATTTCAAATTATTCCTTCCTATCATATTCATAATTGACTAAATTCATATTAGATCATTATGAACTAGATTATCTTTATCATGTTTTCCGTCACTACTAGCATCGTACTTAGCGGATACTTCCTTCTTATCGGCGCCTCAACTTTGTTTACTCCCCTAAATGGCTTTCCGCCTACCGGTTTCAACATTAGATGGCATAGTATAGAAGTTTTCTCCCCTGTTTCAGGTGTGCTAATAAACTAGAAATCATGATTCAAATAATTCTAATACATTATAACTAACATAAATTTATTCAATCATATATATGATATTCAGGAATATATGAAATTAGTTCTCGCATATTTTTTGAACAATATACCTTTGTCTCTTGCTTGGCCATGCTATCCGAAATATCCGGACGGGGATTTCAGATTTTTCCATTAACTTTTAAGTAATTTCTATATCTTAGTGGAGAGAGTTTTTGAAAGTTGAAAGTTTTTTATTAACTTAGGCGTTGCCTTTCTTTCTTTATTTACATCTCCCTTTCTTTATATAGAAAGGAGTTTACATACATACTACATTACTTACAATAATGCACTACTACACTTGTCACCTAATAATACTACTACTTTACTTACTCTGATGACTTTTTAGACTACTTGACAATCTCATACTTACTCTTTATACTTGTCATCACTATTATGACACACACCATACTATGCACTATTTACTTTATTATGACACTTACCTAATTTATGACACACTACTACCATTCATGACTTTTTACAATAGGACAAATAGCTTCTCATCTTATCTACTTTTGTTTTCTTCTTTCTATCTTATCTCATCTTTCTTTCTACGACTTCTTTTTGCACACATGTGTCCATCTACGTCCATTATCTCCTTCTTCTTCTCTTCTTCCGTCTTATTTGATCATTCCAGCTGTACATCACTGGGATTATATTATCTTCTCCGTTTACATTTGTACATATATGGTCGGGATGCTTGTGTCCAATTAATTTACAATATCTGGTCAATAATTCTTTTGAAATAAATCCTGTCTTCAAAGCTCTCGTTGTAGGTTGTTCTTCCGGCTTAAGTAATGATAAAATCCATCTCTGGACTTCATCCATATCTGCTTTCCTTAACTCCCTTGAATTGAATAAATCATTAGCTGATCTCTTATAGTAGCTCCATATAGCGTTTCCGTTTAAATAATTATTTGCTAGCTCCGTATGATAGTTGATATACCAATTATCCTTTTGTTGGCATAAAAACTTGGTATCTCATTTTTTGTATCTCCGGTTGCCGTCCGATATCTTCCGGTATTATCATATCTTTTGTTAGTCCTATCTTCACCACTTGTATCGGAGGTTTTATTTCTCGTATAATATTTCTCTTGTCAGTATAAAATTTCACATAGAATAAATTTCCTTTAGTAACTCTTTTATATGTAATAAAATTTTTTATGTAGTTTCGGTATTCCACTTAGTTCCTCTCCATCATATGTATATACCGTATTTAATAATCCATAGTTATAACATGTCCGCACTAGGTTGGCGTTAGTTTTGGGTTGTGCAATTAGTTTATTATAACCTTGTAACCTTTGGGTTAAATAATCTTGGTTGGGTTTTTTGGGTTGTAGTAGATCTTGGGTTAAGATTTAGAAATGTTTGGATTTTGTATATATTTTCTATATAGGTTCGTGTAATATGGTTGTATGTCCTTTTGTCATGGTGTAGGCTACCTGCATATGTAGAAGTTTGTGGTTCTATAGTTAATATGTTTTTGGTGTTAGTCTTGGAGTAAATGGTTTTTCGAATAGCTGGTTTAAGTTTGTATTCTTTTGTTTTTCACTAACTCGTTTGCTTGTACCTGCAGCTGTATTTAAACAAATGTTATGGGTTTTAAGGAGTTTCCCATCGTCTCCTTTTAGCTCTGGATTTTTCCCTCTTTCGGTCGACGTAGCTCCGCATTTTTATAGTCATGCTCTTTGACTAGCTTTAGACTTGATTATCTTCATTAGTCTTTAGCTTTTGTATTTCGTTGTCCATACTATCCACTTTTGTAGAAAGTGTAGTGGCTTTGAGTATCTTTTCAATTGTATTTTCTTCCTCGGTCTCGGTCACGAGTAGCTTTGTCGTGATAGGTAATCCGCAATAACATTCTTATCGGTTTTATTACTTCAATTGTAAATGTGAAATTTAATATATTTAATACCAATCTCCTTATTTCTTTTGTTGTTACCGAATCTTGTATTTTCTTGTTAGCCACCATTTTACTTGTGTATTATCTGTTCTTATAATAAATTTGTTATATACAATATATGGTTCAAATGATAATAAACACTTATATACTGAATATAATTCTTTTCTATTTATTTCCCATTTTATTTCGTATTATTAAATGTTCTGAATAATACCTGCAGTGATGTTCTATCGTAGTGTCATCATACCGTATTTTAATATTCCTCCGTAACTTTTTTCACTGCATCTCGATTCTATTATATAAGTAAATTTTTATTTTCATCCGGAAAATATAGTTTAGGTAGGTTCTTACATAATAATTTTATTTTTGTATTTGTGTTTGATCTTTCTTATCAAACTGGTATTCTACATCTTTCTTTAATTTTTGTTGTAATGGTTTTAAATTCTCCGCTAATTTTGGTATGTATTCTCTTACTTGATTTACTAGTCCTAAGAATGATTGTAATTTCTTTTTGTGTCTAGTTGTTCATTTGAGTTAATTATTTTTTGTACTATATGTGTTTGCATTTTTATTCCGTTTTATCAATTTGTATTCCTAAGAATTCTATTTGATTTTTCATTATATCGACCTTCTTTTACTTAGACTTATACCTGAATATTCTACGATGTGTATAAATTTTTCTAATAATCTTATGTGTTCATCTTGTGTTTTGGAATATAATAATATATCATCAATGTACACTACACAATTTTCTATTTGTTTAAAGTAATTGTCCATAAAGTGTTGATATCTACCTGGTGCATTTTTATATCCAAATGGTAATACGTTCCATTCATAAAATCCTTGTGGTCTTTGTAAATGCCGTTAGTTTTTAGATTCTTCTTCTAATTTTAAGTGGTAAAATCCCCGATTTACAATCAAATTTGCTAAAATAATTATATCCTTGTATCTGTCTTATTTTTTAGTATCTTATTTGGTATCGGATAATTATATGTTTTAGTTTTTGCATTTAAGTTTCTATAATCAATAACCATTCTACTTTTTCCTCTTTTTTGTTCACTATGTTTATTTACGATAAATGCCGGGCTTGTATGCTTACTATTGCTTTCTTGTATATATCCTTTTTCTAGTAATTCATCTATATGTATTTTAAATTCGGTTAAATCACTAAAATTATACTTTAATGGTTTTTGGGTTATTATACTATTGTTATCAATTAGCTCAATTTTTATTTTTGTTTTATGTTTTTCCCATCCTTGTAAAGGATCCTCACTATATAATAATTCTAGCTTATCTTGAATTATTTTTACTTTATCTATAGAGAATATAATTAATTCTATTTTAGGGTCTTCTTCTTTTATATTTTCTAATTTTTGTGTAATTTTTTCACTTCCTTTTATCCATTCTGTTGTTTTTCGTTTTTTATTATTTACTCTTTTTGCTCCTATTTTTTGTTTACACGGTGTGGTGAACCACTGTTGTGTAAATGTTTGTATATGTGGGTATAATTTTTCTAAAAATGGCATTCCTAATAGCATATCTTTTGTAGTTTATTCAAAGTTATATATTTCTTCTATAGTTAATATCTTATCCCATATTTGTATTTTTATATTTTTGCCTTATATGTGATCATGCTTCCTTCATTATTAAATCCCCGTTACTACTATCGGTGTTTTTAATTTTTCCCACTTATCTTGTAAACAATTATATTTACATATATTAAGCTTCTGCTCCCGTATCTATCATTGGTGTATAATATCTCTTGTAATATACTTCTATTATTATCTTTGCAAGTATATATATATTCATTTTTTTATCATACCAAAGACCTTTTTATTAACACTCTTTTATATTCATAATTTATTATTAACCTGTTTGTCTTCTAAATTATATGGTTTTACTTGTTCTAGCCATTTTATTCCTAAAGTGATATTTTCATCTCCCCGATATATTTTAAATTTTATTATTATTGGTATTCCTCCAATGATTATTTCCTTTTCCGTAGTTTCTTCGGTATATGTTAGTACTCTTGGTAGTTCGGGGCATGATTGTTCAATAGTTATTATTTCATCTTCCGTTACTAATTCTCTTGTAATATAATTTTCTTCTAGTCCTGTATTTATTAATATTAAATATTTTCGTTGTTCCATTATTCCCGTTATGTAGTAATGATGTGGTTTTCTTTCTTCTTCCATTGTTTTTTGTGGAGATTTATCTATTCTTCTTGAGGTACTCATTTTGATGATATTTGGGGTATCTCATCGTTTATTCTTTTCGATGTACTTAGTCTTTCTTTTTACTATTTCTAAATCTTCTTCTATATCAATTTCTTTATAGCTATAATCATTATTATCTATGACCGTAACTATTCTTTCAAAGGGATCTTCTATTTTTATTTTATCTATTTTATTTTTTGCTGTTATTTTATGTTTTGTTGTTAAAACATATAAGTTTTTACATCTATTTGTAAATATTTTACTTCCGGGGCTAGTTCTATTCTGACATTTTCCAATATAATACTAAGGATTTATCTATATTTCGTCATTTATCTCACGAGTAGTTAGCACTTATTATAAATTTAAATTTTTGGTATATGAGGTTACCTTTTACTGCGCTTATTATACTTTTTTCTATAGGTTGTATGATCCTATCATCTCGCTAAGTATATTTCTATGGGTGTATCTATTCCTTCTCTAAAGCATGCTTTTATTAATATTTCCGTTCCTCCTAAATGTACATATTTAATTGGATTTTTAGCCTTAATATCTTGTATTTCTTTATTTATTATTCGTTTATTTATTATTGGTATTTTGGCCTTTCCTTTAGTGTATTTGCAATCTATGATATGTTCTCTTTGACTTACTACATAATATTCTTCTTTTTGTCGTTTAAACCAGTTTCTTATTGTTGGTATTTCGAATATTTTTGTTACACTTAGATCTAATTCTTTTCCTTTTATTTGTTCAAATATATTATTATCAAATATTATTTTTTGTTCTACGATTCTTCATCTTGATATTTTCTTTAGTTATTGTTTGTATATCTCGCCAGTCATTTATATAGTGTTCACTATACGATTCTGTTAATGAATTATTTTTCCATTTCGTCTATTTCATTTTCGATAATTCATATATGCTATCTTCACTTTCTAATTCATAATCTACGTATTCTATTTGTGTATATTTTTCGTTGTCTATTATTATTTCGATATTTGTTTTTTCTTTGGATTTTTAGGTAATTTACAATCTCTAGCTATATGTCCTAATTTTCCACAATTATAACAAGTACATTCCGTTAGTTTTCTTTTTGGTCTATATGGTCTTTTAGTTTTATAGTTTTTTACATAGTACCTTCTTCTAGGTTTTTTATATTTATATTTTGATCTATATTTTTTGTTATATTTCTTTCTATTTTTATAATACTTATCCGTACAACCAAATTGAGGTGCTGTTTGTTTTTGCAACATGCTAAGTTTTTTATTAATATTTTTTCCATTTTTATTTCTTCTTTATGTTTTTCACATAATTCCATAAACCATCGTTGCAAGAATTTCATTCTAGCTCCTAAGGTGTCTCGTTAATTTCGCTTCATTCCAGCTTTTTTTATTTTTTTGAACTAAAAGGTTCTGGTAATTTTGTAAAATATAATTTTCTTATTTCTTTACTTTCTTCTCGTGCTATATGTTCCTTTATAATAGTATTCTCTCGAATGCACATGTATATTCATCTATGTAACACATATTACATATTGCTAATTTTGTCATTAGATTTCGATTTATAATTTTTTTCTTTATTTTGTTCTTCTACTTCTGTTGTCATACTACTAAATTCGTTTCTTATAGCTATTTCGTATTTATGTAGAATTTCCATAGTTGTGGTAGCTATTCCACCATCAAATTTTTTATTACTTCTTAGAGTTTGTAAACTTTCATCTGATAAATTTTGTAGCCATAATTTTACTGTTCCTATTAGTGTTCTTTCTATATATCTGGCGTTTCTGTCATTGTTATTTTGTTATCTATTAATTGTTTTGATATGTATCCCATCCATAATTGGATTGTTTTATTTATATCGCTACGTCTAAATCTAAAAAATCATGTCGTTCAGCTATTGGTTTAGGTGTCCATTTTTTATTTAATTTTTTATCCCATATAGTTTTTTCTCTATTATATTGTCCATAGTTTTCATCATAATGACAGGAAAACATGATAAAGATAATCTAGTTCATAATGATCTAATATGAATTTAGTCAATTATGAATATGATAGGAAGGAATAATTTGAAATAAAAACCTGCATAATGAAGAACATGACTACATACGTACATGATGAAGTGATAAAAACTATGAAACTTTAATCTTATATATACTTAACGGTATAGAAATAATTGAATTAAGAAAAATAATATGGGAAAAATATTTAATGATTACGAATCGAAAATATATTAAATCAAGAATGGTATGAAATAGATTTACAAGATCTATACTTAGATAATGGAAGAATAGAATGGTACGATTTAGAAATAAATTCAAAATAAGATGAATTACGAATATTTACAATATTGGATAGAAACTATTGAAGAAATAAAATTGTTAGAACAATTAATGGCGAAAAATTTATATATGTACCAAGAAACCCAAGATATGTTATATCTAGAATATATCATAAATAATATTAATGAAATATTCAGATTAAAACAACTATCGGAAGAATATTACAATAAATATTATTATATATTACCATGAACTTAGCACTACCAAAAATAATATTAAAGAGATATCAAGATTGAGACACTTAGTAAAAAGATATTATAATAAAATCTTAAAAATAAGTCACTCACTTACTACCCTACTATCTACCACACTACCACTTTCATGAATTCACCAACTACCAGTTCCGCACCGAAAAATTAAATAAATTGTATCCGAAGTATAAACAACTCAATATCACAAAAACTGATAACGAAAAATTAAATCACTTAATAGATAATATATCTAAAGTAGAATATAAATATATTCGATATTTAAAATTACAATGAATAACAAGAATAACGAATATAGACAAAAACTTAATGAAATAATTATAGCAAAAAGACAAGAATTAGCACATAGAAAAATAGACTTAACAGTAACATATTTGCAGGAGTTTGTCACAAATCTATATTAGCACAAAGAAAGATTATTTTCTATCTAGAAATACAAATAAATAAGTTAGAATATAAATTTCAACACGATCTATAAATGAATAAGGAAGAATACGCAATAGATGAAAAAACATATGAAAATTATGACGGATTAAAAATAAAAATAATATTTTCTAATCTAGGAAGAAGATATAAGAAAATAGGTGACAATATAAGTTTAATGTTAGAAAAAGAAACGGTAAAACTAGAAGATAGTTTAACTGCTATGGTAAGAATAACAAAAGAAAATGAAGAAATCGATAGAAAAACGGAAATTGAAAAAATAAAACAACAAGCAAAAAAGAAGTACAACAATTAGAAGAAGTAAAAAATACCAAAATAATAGAGCTAGAAAAAGAGTTAGCAATATTGAAAGAAATATATGAAATGAAACAAAAGAAAAAGAACAAAAAACGAAATTAACAAATGAGATAATCAAGTTTAAAGAAAAATTGCAGCTAGAAGATGATTTAGAAAGAAAAGAAGAAAATAACAAAAATAATGTATCCGAAATTAGAGTTGATGAAATAAACGGGGATGAACTAGAACAACATTCGGAGACAAGCGAAACATATACGGAACTTTTAGCAAACATAGATAATACAAAGAATTTAGAAATAAATACGGGGAGACATAGACATGGATGAAAAACCTAGCACATCGGGGTAAAAAACCCAAAAATTTTAATCCAAAATATTATGATGAAAACTATGGACAATATAATAGAGAAAAACTATATGGGATAAAAAATTAAATAAAAAATGGACACCTAAACCAATAGCCGAACGACATGATTTTTAGATTTAGACTGCGTGAGCAGACATATAAATAAAACAATCCAATTATGGATGGGATACATATCAAAACAATTAATAGATAACAAAATAACAATGACAGAAACGCCAGGATATATAGAAAGAACACTTATAGGAACAGTAAAATTATGGCTACAAAATTTATCAGATGAAAGTTTACAAACTCTAAGAAGTAATAAAAAATTTGATGGTGGAATAGCTACTACAACTATGGAAATTCTACATAAATACGAAATAGCTATAAGAAACGAATTTAGTAGTATGACAACAGAAGTAGAAGAACAAAATAAAGAAAAAATTATAAATCGAAATCTAATGACAAAATTAGCAATATGTAATATGTGTTACATAGATGAATATACATGTGCATTTAGAGAATACTATTATAAAGGAACATATAGCACAGAAGAAAGTAAAGAAATAAGAAAATTATATTTTACAAAATTACCAGAACCTTTTAGTTCAAAAATAATAAAAAACTGGAATGAAGCAGAATTAACAGACACCTTAGGAGCTAGAATGAAATTCTTGCAACGATGGTTTATGGAATTATGTGAAAAACATAAAGAAGAAATAAAAATGGAAAAAATATTAATAAAAAACTTAGCATGTTGCAAAAACAAAACAAAGACCTCAATTTGGTTGTACGGATAAGTATTATAAAAATAGAAAGAAATATAACAAAAAATATAGATCAAAATATAAATATTAAAAACCTAGAAGAAGGTACTATGTAAAAAACTATAAAACTAAAAGACCATATAGACCAAAAAGAAAACTAACGGAATGTACTTGTTATAATTGTGGAAAATTACGACATATAGCTAGAGATTGTAAATTACCTAAAAATCCAAAGAAAAACAAATATCGAAATAATAATAGACAACGAAAAATATACACAAATAGAATACGTAGATTATGAATTAGAAAGTGAAGATAGCATATATGAATTATCGAAAATGAAATAGACGAAATGGAAAATAATTCATTAAATGTAAAAGTAGATAGTGAACACTATATAAATGACTGAAGCAGATATACAAATAATAACTAAATAAAAATATCAAGATGAAGAATCGGCAGAACAAAAATAATATTTGATAATAATATATTTGAACAAATAAAAGGAAAAGAATTAGATCTAAGTGTAACAAAAATATTCGAAATACCAACAATAAGAAACTGGTTTAAACGACAAAAAGAAGAATATTATGTAGTAAGTCAAAGAGAACATATCATAGATTGCAAATACACTAAAGGAAAGGCCAAAATACCAATAATAAATAAACGAATAATAAATAAAGAAATACAAGATATTAAGGCTAAAAATCCAATTAAATATGTACATTTAGGAGGAACGGAAATATTAATAAAAGCATGCTTTAGAGAAGGAATAGATACACCCATAGAAATATACTTAGCGGATGATAGGATCATACAACCTCTAGAAAAAGTATAATAAGCGCAGTAAAAGGTAACCTCATATACCAAAAATTTAAATTTATAATAAGTGCTAACTACTCAGTAGCAGTAAATGACAGAAATATAGATAAATCCTTAGTATTATATTGGAAAATGTCAGGAATAGAACTAGCCCCGG
The DNA here is from genome assembly GCA_029007595.1 of Solanum commersonii. Lineage (NCBI taxonomy): Eukaryota > Viridiplantae > Streptophyta > Magnoliopsida > Solanales > Solanaceae > Solanum > Solanum commersonii. The sequence goes on from JAJTWQ010000518.1 coordinate 13,898, forward strand.
GAAGTAAAATATTTACAGCTAGATGTAAAACTTATATGTTTTAACAACAAAACATAAAATAACAGCAAAAAATAAAATAGATAAAATAAAAATAGAAGATCCCTTTGAAAGAATAGTTACAGTCATAGATAATAATGATTATAGCTATAAAGAAATTGATATAGAAGAAGATTTAGAAATAGTAAAAGAAAGACTAAGTACATCGAAAAGAATAAACGATGAGATACCCCAAATATCATCAAAAATGAGTACCTCAAGAAGAATAGATAAATCTCCACAAAAATCAATGGAAGAAGAAAGAAAACCACATCATTACTACATAACGGGAATAATGGAACAACGAAAATATTTAATATTAATAAATACAGGACTAGAAGAAAATTATATTACAAGAGAATTAGTAACGGAAGATGAAATAATAACTATTGAACAATCATGCCCCGAACTACCAAGAGTACTAACATATACCGAAGAAACTACGGAAAAGGAAATAATCATTGGAGGAATACCAATAATAATAAAATTTAAAATATATCGGGAGATGAAAATATCACTTTAGGAATAAAATGGCTAGAACAAGTAAAACCATATAATTTAGAAGACAAACAGGTTAATAATAAATTATGAAAATAAAAGAGTAATAATAAAAAGGACTTTGGTATGATAAAAAGATGAAAATATATATACTTGCAAAGATAATAATAGAAGGATATTACAACAGATATTATACACCAATGATAGATACGGGAGCAGAAGCTAATATATGTAAATATAATTGTTTACCAGAAGATAAGTGGGAAAAATTAAAAACACCGATAGTAGTAACTGGATTTAATAATGAAGGAAGCATGATCACATATAAGGCAAAAAATATAAAAATACAAATATGGGATAAGATATTAACTATAGAAGAAATATATAACTTTGAATTAACTACAAAAGATATGCTATTAGGAATGCCATTTTTAGAAAAATTATACCCACATATAATAACAAAAACACACCGGTGGTTCACCACACCGTGTAAACAAAAATAGGAGCAAAAAGAGTAAATAATAAAAAACGAAAAACAACAGAATGGATAAAAGGTAGTGAGAAAGTTACACAAAAATTAGAAAATATAAAAGAAGAAGACCCTAAAATAGAATTAATTATATTCTCTATAGATAAAGTAAAAATAATTCAAGATAAGCTAGAATTATTATATAGTGAGGATCCTTTACAAGGATGGGAAAAACATAAAACAAAAATAAAAATTGAGCTAATTGATAACAACAGTATAATAACCCAAAAACCATTAAAGTATAATTTTAGTGATTTAACCGAATTTAAAATACATATAGATGAATTACTAGAAAAAGGATATATACAAGAAAGCAATAGTAAGCATACAAGCCCGGCATTTATCGTAAATAAACATAGTGAACAAAAAGAGGAAAAAGTAGAATGGTTATTGATTATAGAAACTTAAATGCAAAAACTAAAACATATAATTATCCGATACCAAATAAGATACTAAAAATAAGACGAGATACAAGGATATAATTATTTTAGCAAATTTGATTGTAAATCAGGATTTTACCACTTAAAATTAGAAGAAGAATCTAAAAAACTAACGGCATTCACAAAGTACCACAAGGATTTTATGAATGGAACGTATTACCATTTGGATATAAAAATGCACGGTAGATATCAACACTTTATGGACAATTACTTTAAACAAATAGAAAATTGTGTAGTGTACATTGATGATATATTATTATATTCCAAAACACAAGATGAACACATAAGATTATTAGAAAAATTTATACACATCGTAGAATATTCAGGTATAAGTCTAAGTAAAAAGAAGGTGATATAATGAAAAATCAAATAGAATTCTTAGGAATACAAATTGATAAAAACGGAATAAAAATGCAAACACATATAGTACAAAAATAATTAACTCAAATGAACAACTAGACACAAAAAGAAATTACAATCATTCTTAGGACTAGTAAATCAAGTAAGAGAATACATACCAAAATTAGCAGAGAATTTAAAACCATTACAACAAAAATTAAAGAAAGATGTAGAATACCAGTTTGATAAGAAAGATCAAACACAAATACAAAAAATAAAATTATTATGTAAGAACCTACCTAAACTATATTTTCCGGATGAAAATAAAAAATTTACTTATATAATAGAATCAGATGCGAGTGAAAAAAGTTACGGAGGAATATTAAAATACAGGTATGATGACACTACGATAGAACATCACTGCAGGTATTATTCAGAACATTTAATAATACAGAACTAAAATGGGAAATAAATAGAAAAGAATTATATTCAGTATATAAGTGTTTATTATCATTTGAACCATATATTGTATATAACAAATTTATTATAAGAACGAGATAATACACAAGTAAAATGGTGGCTAACAAGAAAAATACAAGATTCGGTAACAACAAAAGAAATAAGGAGATTGGTATTAAATATATTAAATTTCACATTTACAATTGAAGTAATAAAAACTGATAAGAATGTTATTGCAGATTACCTATCACGACAAAGCTACTCAGACTGAGACTGAGGAAGAAAATACAATTGAAAAGATACTCAAAGCCATTACTACACTTTCTACAAAAGTGGATAGTATGGACAACGAAATACAAAAGCTAAAGACTAATGAAGATAATCTGAAGTCTAAAGCTAGTCAGCAGCATGACTATAAAAATGCGGAGCTACGTCGATCGGAAGACGGAAAAAATCCAGAGCTAAAAGGAGACGATGGGAAACTCCTTAAAACCCATAACATTTGTTTAAATACAGCTGCAGCACGTACAAGCAAACGAGTTAGTGAAAAACAAAAGAATACAAACTTAAACCAGCTATTCGAAAAACCATTTACTCCAAGACTAACACCAAAAAACATATTAACTATAGAACCACAAACTTCTACATATGCAGATAGCCTACACCATGACAAAAGGACATACAACCATATTACACGAACCTATATAGAAAATATATACAAAATCCAAACATTTTTAAATCTTAACCCAAGATCTACTACAACCCAAAAACCCAACCAAGATTATTTAACCCAAAGGTTACAAGGTTATAATAAACTAATTGCACAACCCAAAACTAACGCCAACCTAGTGCGGACATGTTATAACTATGGATTATTAAATACAGTATATACATATGATGGAGAGGAACTAAGTGGAATACCAGAACTACATAAAGCATTTATTACATATAAAAGAGTTACTAAAGGAAATTTATTCTATGTGAAATTTTATACGGCAACAAAGCAGAAATATTATACGAGGAAATAAAACCTCCGATACAAGTGGTGAAGATAGGACTAACAAAAGATATGATAATACCGGAAGATATCGGACAGCAACAGAGAGATACAAAAAAATGAGATACCAAGTTTTTATGCCAACAAAAGGATAATTGGTATATCAACTATCATACAGAGCTAGCAAATAATTATTTAAACGGAAACGCTATATGGAGCTACTATGCAAGAGATCAGCTAATGATTTATTCCAATTCAAGGGAGTTAAGGAAAGCAGATATGGATGAAGTCCAGAGATGGATTTTATCATTACTTAAGCCAGAAGAACAACCTACAACGAGAGCTTTGAAGACAGAATTTATTTCAAAAGAATTATTGACCAGATATTGTAAATTAATTGGACACAAGTATCCACGACCATATATGTACAAAATGTAACGGAGAAGATAATATAATCCCAGATGTACAGCTGGAATGATCAAATAAGACGGAAGAAGATAAGAAGGAGATAATGGACAGATGGACACATGTGTGCAAAAGAAAGTCGTAGAAAGAAAGATGAGATAAGATAGAAAGAAGAAAACAAAAGTAGATAAGATGAGAAGCTATTTGTCCTATTGTAAAAAGTCATGAATGGTAGTAGTGTGTCATAAATTAGGTAAGTGTCATAATAAAGTAAATAGTGCATAGTATGGTGTGTGTCATAATAGTGATGACAAGTATAAAGAGTAAGTATGAGATTGTCAAGTAGTGTAAAAAAGTCATCAGAGTAAGTAAAGTAGTAGTATTATTAGGTGACAAGTGTAGTAGTGCATTATTGTAAGTAATGTAGTATGTATGTAAACTCCTTTCTATATAAAGAAAGGGAGATGTAAATAAAAAAAAAAAGGCAACGCCTAAGTTAATAAAAAACTTTCAACTTTCAAAAACTCTCTCCACTAAGATATAGAAATTACTTAAAAGTTAATGGAAAAATCTGAAATCCAGTCAGATATTTCAGATAGCATGGCCAAGCAAGAGGCAAAGGTATATTGTTCAAAAAATATGCAGAACTAATTTCATATATTCCTGAATATCATATATATGATTGAATAAATTTATGTTAGTTATTATGTATTAGAATTATTTGAATCATGATTTCTAGTTTATTAGCACACGGAAAACAGGGAGAAAACTTCTATACTATGCTGAAACCGGTAGGCGAGGAAAGCCATTTAGGGAGTAAACAAAGTTGAGGCGCCGATAAGAAGGAAGTATCCGCTAAAGTACGATGCTAGTAGTGACAGGAAAACATGATAAAGATAATCTAGTTCATAATGATCTAATATGAATTTAGTCAATTATGAATATGATAGGAAGGAATAATTTGAAATAAAAACCTGCATAATGAAGAACATGACTACATACGTACATGATGAAGTGATAAAAAACTATGAAACTTTAATCTTATATATACTTAACGGTATAGAAATAATTGAATTAAGAAAAATAATATGGGAAAAAATATTTAATGATTACGAATCAGAAAATATATTAAATCAAGAATGGTATGAAATAGATTTACAAGATCTATACTTAGATAATGGAAGAATAGAATGGTACGATTTAGAAATAAATTCAAAATAAGATGAATTACGAATATTTACAATATTGGATAGAAACTATTGAAGAAATAAAATTGTTAGAACAATTAATGGCGAAAAATTTATATATGTACCAAGAAACCCAAGATATGTTATATCTAGAATATATCATAAATAATATTAATGAAATATTCAGATTAAAACAACTATCGGAAGAATATTACAATAAATATTATTATATATTACCATGAACTTAGCACTACCAAAAATAATATTAAAGAGATATCAAGATTGAGACACTTAGTAAAAAGATATTATAATAAAATCTTAAAAATAAGTCACTCACTTACTACCCTACTATCTACCACACTACCACTTTCATGAATTCACCAACTACCAGTTCCGCACCGAAAAATGGTGTTGTTACCGAATCTTGTATTTTTCTTGTTAGCCACCATTTTACTTGTGTATTATCTGTTCTTATAATAAATTTGTTATATACAATATATGGTTCAAATGATAATAAACACTTATATACTGAATATAATTCTTTTCTATTTATTTCCCATTTTATTTTCGTATTATTAAATGTTCTGAATAATACCAAGCAGTGATGTTCTATCGTAGTGTCATCATACCCGTATTTTAATATTCCTCCGTAACTTTTTTCACTCGCATCTCGATTCTATTATATAAGTAAATTTTTTATTTTCATCCGGAAAATATAGTTTAGGTAGGTTCTTACATAATAATTTTATTTTTTGTATTTGTGTTTGATCTTTCTTATCAAACTGGTATTCTACATCTTTCTTTAATTTTTGTTGTAATGGTTTTAAATTCTCTGCTAATTTTGGTATGTATTCTCTTACTTGATTTACTAGTCCTAAGAATGATTGTAATTTCTTTTTTGTGTCTAGTTGTTCATTTGAGTTAATTATTTTTGTACTATATGTGTTTGCATTTTTATTCCGTTTTTATCAATTTGTATTCCTAAGAATTCTATTTGATTTTTCATTATATCAGCCTTCTTTTTACTTAGACTTATACCCGAATATTCTACGATGTGTATAAATTTTTCTAATAATCTTATGTGTTCATCTTGTGTTTTGGAATATAATAATATATCATCAATGTACACTACACAATTTTCTATTTGTTTAAAGTAATTGTCCATAAAGTGTTGATATCTACCCGGTGCATTTTTATATCCAAATGGTAATACGTTCCATTCATAAAATCCTTGTGGTACTGTAAATGCCGTTAGTTTTTTAGATTCTTCTTCTAATTTTAAGTGGTAAAATCCGATTTACAATCAAATTTGCTAAAATAATTATATCCTTGTATCTGTCTTATTTTTAGTATCTTATTTGGTATCGGATAATTATATGTTTTAGTTTTTGCATTTAAGTTTCTATAATCAATAACCATTCTACTTTTTCCTCTTTTTTGTTCACTATGTTTATTTACGATAAATGCCGGGCTTGTATGCTTACTATTGCTTTCTTGTATATATCCTTTTTCTAGTAATTCATCTATATGTATTTTAAATTCGGTTAAATCACTAAAATTATACTTTAATGGTTTTTGGGTTATTATACTATTGTTATCAATTAGCTCAATTTTTATTTTTGTTTTATGTTTTTCCCATCCTTGTAAAGGATCCTCACTATATAATAATTCTAGCTTATCTTGAATTATTTTTACTTTATCTATAGAGAATATAATTAATTCTATTTTAGGGTCTTCTTCTTTTTATATTTTCTAATTTTTGTGTAATTTTTTCACTTCCTTTTATCCATTCCGTTGTTTTTCGTTTTTATTATTTACTCTTTTTGCTCCTATTTTTGTTTACACGGTGTGGTGAACCACCAGTGTGTTTTTGTTATTATATGTGGGTATAATTTTTCTAAAAATGGCATTCCTAATAGCATATCTTTTGTAGTCAATTCAAAGTTATATATTTCTTCTATAGTTAATATCTTATCCCATATTTGTATTTTTATATTTTTTGTCTTATATGTGATCATGCTTCCTTCATTATTAAATCCTGTTACTACTATCGGTGTTTTTAATTTTTCCCACTTATCTTCTGGTAAACAATTATATTTACATATATTAGCTTCTGCTCCTGTGTCTATCATTGGTGTATAATATCTGTTGTAATATCCTTCTATTATTATCTTTGCAAGTATATATATTTTCATCTTTTTATCATACCAAAGTCCTTTTTATTATTACTCTTTTATTTTCATAATTTATTATTAACTGTTTGTCTTCTAAATTATATGGTTTTACTTGTTCTAGCCATTTTATTCCTAAAGTGATATTTTCATCTCCCTGATATATTTTAAATTTTATTATTATTGGTATTCCTCCAATGATTATTTCCTTTTCCGTAGTTTCTTCGGTATATGTTAATACTCTTGGTAGTTCGGGGCATGATTGTTCAATGGTTATTATTTCATCTTCCGTTACTAATTCTCTTGTAATATAATTTTCTTCTAGTCCTGTATTTATTAATATTAAATATTTTCGTTGTTCCATTATTCCCGTTATGTAGTAATGATGTGGTTTTCTTTCTTCTTCCATTGATTTTTGTGGAGATTTATCTATTCTTCTTGAGGTACTCATTTTTGATGATATTTGGGGTATCTCATTGTTTATTCTTTTCGATGTACTTAGTCTTTCTTTTACTATTTCTAAATCTTCTTCTATATCAATTTCTTTATAGCTATAATCATTATTATCTATGACTGTAACTATTCTTTCAAAGGGATCTTCTATTTTTATTTTATCTATTTTATTTTTTGCTGTTATTTTATGTTTTGTTGTTAAAACATATAAGTTTTTACATCTAGCTGTAAATATTTTACTTCCGGGGCTAGTTCTATTCCGACATTTTCCAATATAATACTAAGGATTTATCTATATTTTGTCATTTATCACTCACGAGTAGTTAGCACTTATTATAAATTTAAATTTTTGGTATATGAGGTTACCTTTTACCGCGCTTATTATACTTTTTTTCTATAGGTTGTATGATCCTATCATCTCGCTAAGTATATTTCTATGGGTGTATCTATTCCTTCTCTAAAGCATGCTTTTATTAATATTTCCGTTCCTCCTAAATGTACATATTTAATTGGATTTTTAGCCTTAATATCTTGTATTTCTTTATTTATTATTCGTTTATTTATTATTGGTATTTTGGCCTTTCCTTTAGTGTATTTGCAATCTATGATATGTTCTCTTTGACTTACTACATAATATTCTTCTTTTTGTCGTTTAAACCAGTTTCTTATTGTTGGTATTTCGAATATTTTTGTTACACTTAGATCTAATTCTTTTCCTTTTATTTGTTCAAATATATTATTATCAAATATTATTTTTTGTTCTATCGATTCTTCATCTTGATATTTTTCTTTAGTTATTGTTTGTATATCTCTTCGAGTCATTTATATAGTGTTCACTATCCGATTCTCGTTAATGAATTATTTTCCATTTCGTCTATTTCATTTTTCGATAATTCATATATGCTATCTTCACTTTCTAATTCATAATCTACGTATTCTATTTGTGTATATTTTTCATTGTCTATTATTATTTCGATATTTGTTTTTTTCTTTGGATTTTTAGGTAATTTACAATCTCTAGCTATATGTCCTAATTTTCCACAATTATAACAAGTACATTCCGTTAGTTTTCTTTTTTGGTCTATATGGTCTTTTAGTTTTATAGTTTTTTACATAGTACCTTCTTCTAGGTTTTTTATATTTATATTTTGATCTATATTTTTTATTATATTTCTTTCTATTTTTATAATACTTATCCGTACAACCAAATTGAGGTCTTTGTTTTGTTTTTGCAACATGCTAAGTTTTTTTATTAATATTTTTTCCATTTTTATTTCTTCTTTATGTTTTTCACATAATTCCATAAACCATCGTTGCAAGAATTTCATTCTAGCTCCTAAGGTGTCTGTTAATTCGCTTCATTCCAATTTTTTATTATTTTTGAACTAAAAGGTTCTGGTAATTTTGTAAAATATAATTTTCTTATTTCTTTACTTTCTTCTCGTGCTATATGTTCCTTTATAATAGTATTCTCTAAATGCACATGTATATTCATCTATGTAACACATATTACATATTGCTAATTTTGTCATTAGATTCCGATTTATAATTTTTCTTTATTTTGTTCTTCTACTTCGTTGTCATACTACTAAATTCATTTCTTATAGCTATTTCGTATTTATGTAGTATTTCCATAGTTGTAGTAGCTATTCCACCATCAAATTTTTTATTACTTCTTAGAGTTTGTAAACTTTCATCTGATAAATTTTGTAGCCATAATTTTACTATTCCTATAAGTGTTCTTTCTATATATCCTGGCGTTTCTGTCATTGTTATTTTGTTATCTATTAATTGTTTTGATATATATCCCATCCATAATTGGATTGTTTTATTTATATCTCTGGCTACGTCTAAATCTAAAAAATCATGTCGTTCAGCTTATTGGTTTAGGTGTCCATTTTTTATCTAATCTTTTATCCCATATAGTTTTTTCTCTATTTTCTCTATTATATTGCCCATAGTTTTCATCATAATATTTTGGATTAAAATTTTTTGGGTTTTTTACCCTGATGTGCTAGGTTTTTCATCCATGTCTATGTCTCCTGTATTTATTTCTAAATTTTTTGTATTGTCTACGTTTGCTAAGAGTTCCGTATATGTTTCGCTTGTCTCCGAATGTTGTTCTAGATCATCGTCGTTTATTTCATCAACTCTTATTTCGGGTAGATTATTTTGGTTATTTTCTTCTTTTTCTTCTAATTCATCTTCTAGTTGCAATTTTTCTTTAAACTTAATTATCTCATTTGTTAATTTCGTTTTTTGTTCTTTTTCTTTTTGTTTCATTTCATATATTTCTTTCAATATTGCTAACTCTTTTTCTAGCTCTATTATTTTGGTATTTTTTACTTCTTCTAATTGTTGTACTTCTTTTTTGCTTGTTGTTTTATTTTTTCAATTTCCGTTTTTCTATCGATTTCTTCATTTTCTTTTGTTATTCTTACCATAGCAGTTAAACTATCTTCTAGTTTTACCGTTTCTTTTTCTAACATTAAACTTATATTGTCACCTATTTTCTTATATCTTCTTCCTAGATTAGAAAATATTATTTTTATTTTTAATCCGTCATAATTTTCATATGTTTTTTCATTTATTGCGTATTCTTCCTTATTCATTTATAGATCGTGTTGAAATTTATATTCTAACTTATTTATTTGTATTTCTAGATAGAAAATAATCTTTCTTTGTGCTAATATAGATTTGTGACAAACTCCAGCAAATATGTTACTGTTAAGTCTATTTTTTCTATGTGCTAATTCTTGTCTTTTTGCTATAATTATTTCATTAAGTTTTTGTCTATATTCGTTATTCTTGTTATTCATTGTAATTTTAAATATCGAATATATTTATATTCTACTTTAGATATATTATCTATTAAGTGATTTAATTTTTCGTTATCAGTTTTTGTAATATTGAGTTGTTTATACTTCGGATATAATTTATTTAATTTTCTTCTTATTTTTCTTAACTTTCTACTAATACGGTTCTTCTTATACTTCTCGACATCCATAGCTCTGATACCATTTTTCGGTGCGGAACTGGTAGTTGGTGAATTCATGAAAGTGGTAGTGTGGTAGATAGTAGGGTAGTAAGTGAGTGACTTATTTTTAAGATTTTATTATAATATCTTTTTACTAAGTGTCTCAATCTTGATATCTCTTTAATATTATTTTTTGGTAGTGCTAAGTTCATGGTAATATATAATAATATTTATTGTAATATTCTTCCGATAGTTGTTTTAATCTGAATATTTCATTAATATTATTTATGATATATTCTAGATATAACATATCTTGGGTTTCTTGGTACATATATAAATTTTTCGCCATTAATTGTTCTAACAATTTTATTTCTTCAATAGTTTCTATCCAATATTGTAAATATTCGTAATTCATCTTATTTTGAATTTATTTCTAAATCGTACCATTCTATTCTTCCATTATCTAAGTATAGATCTTGTAAATCTATTTCATACCATTCTTGATTTAATATATTTTCGATTCGTAATCATTAAATATTTTTTCCCATATTATTTTTCTTAATTCAATTATTTCTATACCGTTAAGTATATATAAGATTAAAGTTTCATAGTTTTTTATCACTTCATCATGTACGTATGTAGTCATGTTCTTCATTATGCAGGTTTTTATTTCAAATTATTCCTTCCTATCATATTCATAATTGACTAAATTCATATTAGATCATTATGAACTAGATTATCTTTATCATGTTTTCCTGTCACTACTAGCATCGTACTTTAGCGGATACTTCCTTCTTATCAGCGCCTCAACTTTGTTTACTCCCTAAATGGCTTTCCTCGCCTACCGGTTTCAACATTAGGATGGCATAGTATAGAAGTTTTCTCCCTGTTTCCAGTGTGCTAATAAACTAGAAATCATGATTCAAATAATTCTAATACATAATAACTAACATAAATTTATTCAATCATATATATGATTTGACTGGATTTCAGATTTTTCCATTAACTTTTAAGTAATTTCTATATCTTAGTGGAGAGAGTTTTTGAAAGTTGAAAGTTTTTTATTAACTTAGGCGTTGCCTGTCCTCTTTATTTACATATCCCTTTCTTTATATAGAAAGGAGTTTACATACATACTACATTACTTACAATAATGCACTACTACACTTGTCACCTAATAATACTACTACTTTACTTACTCGATGACTTTTTACACTACTTGACAATCTCATACTTACTCTTTACACTTGTCATCACTATTATGACACACACCATACTATGCACTATTTACTTTATTATGACACTTACCTAATTTATGACACACTACTACCATTCATGACTTTTTACAATAGGACAAATAGCTTCTCATCTTATCTACTTTTGTTTTCTTCTTTCTATCTTATCTCATCTTTCTTTCTACGACTTTCTTTTGCACACATGTGTCCACATGTGTCCATCTGTCGATTATCTCCTTCTTATCTTCTTCCGTCTTATTTGATCATTCCAGCTGTACATCTGGGATTATATTATCTTCTCCGTTACATTTTGTACATATATGGTCGGGATATTTGTGTCCAATTAATTTACAATATCGGTCAATAATTCTTTAGAATTAAATCCCGTCTTCAAAGCTCTCGTTGTAGGTTGTTCTTCTGGCTTAAGTAATGATAAAATCCATCTCTGGACTTCATCCATATCTGCTTTCCTTAACTCCCTTGAATTGGAATAAATCATTAGCTGATCTCTTGCATAGTAGCTCCATATAGCGTTTCCGTTTAAATAATTATTTGCTAGCTGTTCTATGAGAGTTGATATACCAATTATCCTTTTGTTGGCATAAAAACTTGGTATCTCATTTTTTTGTATCTCTCGGTTGCTGTCCGATATCTTCCGGTATTATCATATCTTTTGTTAGTCCTATCTTCACCACTTGTATCGGAGGTTTTATTTCCTCGTATAATATTTCGCTGTTGCCGTATAAAATTTCACATAGAATAAATTTCCTTTAGTAACTCTTTTTATATGTAATAAATGCTTTATGTAGTTCGGTATTCCACTTAGTTCCTCTCCATCATATGTATATACCGTATTTAATAATCCATAGTTATAACATGTCCGCACTAGGTTGGCGTTAGTTTTTGGTTGTGCAATTAGTTTATTATAACCTTGTAACCTTTGGGTTAAATAATCTTGGTTGGGTTTTTGGGTTGTAGTAGATCTTGGGTTAAGATTTAAAAATGTTTGGATTTTGTATATATTTTCTATATAGGTTCGTGTAATATGGTTGTATGTCCTTTTGTCATGGTGTAGGCTATCTCGCATATGTAGAAGTTTGTGGTTCTATAGTTAATATGTTTTTGGTGTTAGTCTTGGAGTAAATGGTTTTTCGAATAGTGGTTTAAGTTTGTATTCTTTTGTTTTTCACTAACTCGTTTGCTTGTACTGCAATTTGTATTTAAACAAATGTTATGGGTTTTAAGGAGTTTCCCATCGTCTCCTTTTAGCTCGAATTTTTTCCGTCTTCCGATCGACGTAGCTCCGCATTTTTATAGTCATGCTGCTGACTAGCTTTAGACTTCAGATTATCTTCATTAGTCTTTAGCTTTTGTATCTCGTTTTCCATACTATCCACTTTTGCACAAAGTGTAGTAATGGCTTTGAGTATCTTTTCAATTGTATCTCCTTCCTCAGTCTCAGTCTGAGTAGCTTTGTCGTGATAGGTAATCTGCAATAACATTCTTATCAGTTTTTATTACTTCAATTGTAAATGTGAAATTTAATATATTTAATACACTTCAATTGTAAATGTGAAATTTAATATATTTAATACCAATCTCCTTATTTCTTTTGTTGTTACCGAATCTTGTATTTTTCTTGTTAGCCACCATTTTACTTGTGTATTATCTGTTCTTATAATAAATTTGTTATATACAATATATGGTTCAAATGATAATAAACACTTATATACTGAATATAATTCTTTTCTATTTATTTCCCATTTTATTTCGTATTATTAAATGTTCCTGAATAATACTTGCAGTGATGTTCTATCGTAGTGTCATCATACCTGTATTTTAATATTCCTCCGTAACTTTTTTCACTCGCATCTGATTCTATTATATAAGTAAATTTTTTATTTTCATCCGGAAAATATAGTTTAGGTAGGTTCTTACATAATAATTTTATTTTTTGTATTTGTGTTTGATCTTTCTTATCAAACGGGTATTCTACATCTTTCTTTAATTTTTGTTGTAATGGTTTTAAATTCTCTCGCTAATTTTGGTATGTATTCTCTTACTTGATTTACTAGTCCTAAGAATGATTGTAATTTCTTTTTTGTGTCTAGTTGTTCATTTGAGTTAATTATTTTTTGTACTATATGTGTTTGCATTTTTATTCCGTTTTTATCAATTTGTATTCCTAAGAATTCTATTTGATTTTTCATTATATCAGCCTTCTTTTTACTTAGACTTATACCCGAATATTCTACGATGTGTATAAATTTTTCTAATAATCTTATGTGTTCATCTTGTGTTTTGGAATATAATAATATATCATCAATGTACACTACACAATTTTCTATTTGTTTAAAGTAATTGTCCATAAAGTGTTGATATCTACCTGGTGCATTTTTATATCCAAATGGTAATACGTTCCATTCATAAAATCCTTGTGGTACTGTGAATGCCGTTAGTTTTTTAGATTCTTCTTCTAATTTTAAGTGGTAAAATCCTGATTTACAATCAAATTTGCTAAAATAATTATATCCTTGTATCTGTCTTATTTTTAGTATCTTATTTGGTATCGGATAATTATATGTTTTAGTTTTTGCATTTAAGTTTCTATAATCAATAACCATTCTACTTTTTCCTCTTTTTTGTTCACTATGTTTATTTACGATAAATGCCGGGCTTGTATGCTTACTATTGCTTTCTTGTATATATCCTTTTTCTAGTAATTCATCTATATGTATTTTAAATTCGGTTAAATCACTAAAATTATACTTTAATGGTTTTTGGGTTATTATACTGTTGTTATCAATTAGCTCAATTTTTATTTTTGTTTTATGTTTTTCCCATCCTTGTAAAGGATCCTCACTATATAATAATTCTAGCTTATCTTGAATTATTTTTACTTTATCTATAGAGAATATAATTAATTCTATTTTAGGGTCTTCTTCTTTTATATTTTCTAATTTTTGTGTAATTTTTTCACTTCCTTTTATCCATTCTGTTGTTTTTCGTTTTTTATTATTTACTCTTTTTGCTCCTATTTTTTGTTTACACGGTGTGGTGAACCACCAGTGTGTTTTTGTTATTATATGTGGGTATAATTTTTCTAAAAATGGCATTCCTAATAGCATATCTTTTGTAGTTAATTCAAAGTTATATATTTCTTCTATAGTTAATATCTTATCCCATATTTGTATTTTTATATTTTTTGCCTTATATGTGATCATGCTTCCTTCATTATTAAATCTCGTTACTACTATCGGTGTTTTTAATTTTTCCCACTTATCTTCCTGGTAAACAATTATATTTACATATATTAGCTTCTCGCTCCCGTATCTATCATTGGTGTATAATATCTCGTTGTAATATCCTTCTATTATTATCTTTGCAAGTATATATATTTTCATCTTTTTATCATACCAAAGTCCTTTTTATTATTACTCTTTTATTTTCATAATTTATTATTAACTGTTTGTCTTCTAAATTATATGGTTTTACTTGTTCTAGCCATTTTATTCCTAAAGTGATATTTTCATCTCCCTGATATATTTTAAATTTTATTATTATTGGTATTCCTCCAATGATTATTTCCTTTTCCGTAGTTTCTTCGGTATATGTTAGTACTCTTGGTAGTTCGGGGCATGATTGTTCAATAGTTATTATTTCATCTTCCGTTACTAATTCTCTTGTAATATAATTTTCTTCTAGTCCCGTATTTATTAATATTAAATATTTTCGTTGTTCCATTATTCCCGTTATGTAGTAATGATGTGGTTTTCTTTCTTCTTCCATTGATTTTTGTGGAGATTTATCTATTCTTCTTGAGGTACTCATTTTTGATGATATTTGGGGTATCTCATCGTTTATTCTTTTCGATGTACTTAGTCTTTCTTTTACTATTTCTAAATCTTCTTCTATATCAATTTCTTTATAGCTATAATCATTATTATCTATGACTGTAACTATTCTTTCAAAGGGATCTTCTATTTTTATTTTATCTATTTTATTTTTTGCTGTTATTTTATGTTTTGTTGTTAAAACATATAAGTTTTTACATCTAGCTGTAAATATTTTACTTCCAGGGGCTAGTTCTATTCCTGACATTTTCCAATATAATACTAAGGATTTATCTATATTTCTGTCATTTACTGCTACTGAGTAGTTAGCACTTATTATAAATTTAAATTTTTGGTATATGAGGTTACCTTTTACTGCGCTTATTATACTTTTTTCTATAGGTTGTATGATCCTATCATCCGCTAAGTATATTTCTATGGGTGTATCTATTCCTTCTCTAAAGCATGCTTTTATTAATATTTCCGTTCCTCCTAAATGTACATATTTAATTGGATTTTTAGCCTTAATATCTTGTATTTCTTTATTTATTATTCGTTTATTTATTATTGGTATTTTGGCCTTTCCTTTAGTGTATTTGCAATCTATGATATGTTCTCTTTGACTTACTACATAATATTCTTCTTTTTGTCGTTTAAACCAGTTTCTTATTGTTGGTATTTCGAATATTTTTGTTACACTTAGATCTAATTCTTTTCCTTTTATTTGTTCAAATATATTATTATCAAATATTATTTTTTGTTCTACCGATTCTTCATCTTGATATTTTTCTTTAGTTATTGTTCGTATATACGCTTCGAGTCATTTATATAGTGTTCACTATCCGATTCTGTTAATGAATTATTTTCCATTTCGTCTATTTCATTTTCGATAATTCATATATGCTATCTTTACTTTCTAATTCATAATCTACGTATTATATTTGTGTATATTTTTCGTTGTCTAATATTATTTCAGATATTTGTTTTTTCATTGGATTTTTAGGTAATTTACAATCTCTAGCTATATGTCCTAATTTTCCACAATTATAACAAGTACATTCCGTTAGTTTTCTTTTTTGGTCTATATGGTCTTTTAGTTTTATAGTTTTTTACATAGTACCTTCTTCTAGGTTTTTTATATTTATATTTTGATCTATATTTTTTGTTATATTTCTTTCTATTTTTATAATACTTATCCGTACAACCAAATTGAGGTCTTTGTTTTGTTTTTGCAACATGCTAAGTTTTTTATTAATATATTTTCCATTTTTATTTCTTCTTTATGTTTTTCACATAATTCCATAAACCATCGTTGCAAGAATTTCATTCTAGCTCCTAAGGTGTCTGTTAATTCTGCTTCATTCCAGGTTTTTTATTATTTTTGAACTAAAAGGTTCTGGTAATTTTGTAAAATATAATTTTCTTATTTCTTTACTTTCTTTCGTGCTATATGTTCCTTTATAATAGTATTCTCTAAATGCACATGTATATTCATCTATGTAACACATATTACATATTGCTAATTTTGTCATTAGATTTCGATTTATAATTTTTCTTTATTTTGTTCTTCTACTTCGTTGTCATACTACTAAATTCCTTTCTTATCGCTATTTCGTATTTATGTAGAATTACCATAGTTGTAGTAGTTATTCCACTTACAATTTTTTTATTACTTCTTAGAGTTTGTAAACTTTCATCTGATAAATTTTGTAGCCATAATTTTACTGTTCCTATAAGTGATCTTTCTATATATCCTTGCGTTCTGTCATTGTTATTTTGTTATCTATTAATTGTTTTGATATGTATCCCATCCATAATTGGATTGTTTTATTTATATCTGCTACGCAGTCTAAATCTAAAAAAATCATGTCGTTCAGCTATTGGTTTAGGTGTCCATTTTTTATTTAATTTTTTATCCCATATAGTTTTTTCTCTATTATATTGTCCATAGTTTTCATCATAATATTTTGGATTAAAATTTTTTGGGTTTTTACCCCCGATGTGCTAGGTTTTTCATCCATGTCTATGTCTCCCGTATTTATTTCTAAATTCTTTGTATTATCTATGTTTGCTAAAAGTTCCGTATATGTTTCGCTTGTCTCCGAATGTTGTTCTAGATCATCGTCGTTTATTTCATCAACTCTTATTTCGGGTAGATTATCTTGGTTATTTTCTTCTTTTTCTTCTAATTCATCTTCTAGCTGCAATTTTTCTTTAAACTTAATTATCTCATTTGTTAATTTCGTTTTTTGTTCTTTTTCTTTTTGTTTCATTTCATATATTTCTTTCAATATTGCTAACTCTTTTTCTAGCTCTATTATTTTGGTATTTTTTACTTCTTCTAATTGTTGTACTTCTTTTTTTGCTTGTTGTTTTATTTTTTCAATTTCCGTTTTTCTATCGATTTCTTCATTTTCTTTTGTTATTCTTACCATAGCAGTTAAACTATCTTCTAGTTTTACCGTTTCTTTTTCTAACATTAAACTTATATTGTCACCTATTTTCTTATATCTTCTTCCTAGATTAGAAAATATTATTTTTATTTTTAATCCGTCATAATTTTCATATGTTTTTTCATCTATTGCGTATTCTTCCTTATTCATTTATAGATCGTGTTGAAATTTATATTCTAACTTATTTATTTGTATTTCTAGATAGAAAATAATCTTTCTTTGTGCTAATATAGATTTGTGACAAACTCCCGCAAATATGTTCTTGTTAAGTCTATTTTTTCTATGTGCTAATTCTTGTCTTTTTGCTATAATTATTTCATTAAGTTTTTGTCTATATTCGTTATTCTTGTTATTCATTGTAATTTTAAATATTGAATATATTTATATTCTACTTTAGATATATTATCTATTAAGTGATTTAATTTTTCGTTATCGTTTTTGTGATATTGAGTTGTTTATACTTCGGATATAATTTATTTAATTTTCTTCTTATTTTTCTTAACTTTCTACTAATACGGTTCTTCTTATATTTCTCGACATCCATAGCTCTGATACCATTTTTCGGTGCGGAACTGATAGTTGGTGAATTCATGAAAGTGGTAGTGTGGTAGATAGTAGGGTAGTAAGTGAGTGACTTATTTTTAAGATTTTATTATAATATCTTTTTACTAAGTGTCTCAATCTTGATATCTCTTTAATATTATTTTTTGGTAGTGCTAAGTTCATGGTAATATATAATAATATTTATTGTAATATTCTTCCGATAGTTGTTTTAATCTGAATATTTCATTAATATTATTTATGATATATTCTAGATATAACATATCTTGGGTTTCTTGGTACATATATAAATTTTTCGCCATTAATTGTTCTAACAATTTTATTTCTTCAATAGTTTCTATCCAATATTGTAAATATTCGTAATTCATCTTATTTTGAATTTATTTCTAAATCGTACCATTCTATTCTTCCATTATCTAAGTATAGATCTTGTAAATCTATTTCATACCATTCTTGATTTAATATATTTTACGATTCGTAATCATTAAATATTTTTTCCCATATTATTTTTCTTAATTCAATTATTTCTATACCGTTAAGTATATATAAGATTAAAGTTTCATAGTTTTTATCACTTCATCATGTACGTATGTAGTCATGTTCTTCATTATGCAGGTTTTTTATTTCAAATTATTCCTTCCTATCATATTCATAATTGACTAAATTCATATTAGATCATTATGAACTAGATTATCTTTATCATGTTTTCCTGTCACTACTAGCATCGTACTTTAGCGGATACTTCCTTCTTATCGGCGCCTCAACTTTGTTTACTCCCTAAATGGCTTTCCTCGCCTACCGGTTTCAACATTAGGATGGCATAGTATATAAGTTTTCTCCCTGTTTCCGGTGTGCTAATAAACTAGAAATCATGATTCAAATAATTCTAATACATAATAACTAACATAAATTTATTCAATCATATATATGATATTCAGGAATATAAGAAATTAGTTTGCATATTTTTTGAACAATATACCTTTGCCTCTTGCTTGGCCATGCTATCTGAAATATCTGACTGGATTTCAGATTTTTCCATTAACTTTTAAGTAATTTCTATATCTTAGTGGAGAGAGTTTTTGAAAGTTGAAAGTTTTTTATTAACTTAGGCCTTGCCTTTTTTTCTTTATTTACATCTCCCTTTCTTTATATAGAAAGGAGTTTACATACATACTACATTACTTACAATAATGCACTACTACACTTGTCACCTAATAATACTACTACTTTACTTACTCTGATGACTTTTTACACTACTTGACAATCTCATACTTACTCTTTATACTTGTCATCACTATTATGACACACACCATACTATGCACTATTTACTTTATTATGACACTTACCTAATTTATGACACACTACTACCATTCATGACTTTTTACAATAGGACAAATAGCTTCTCATCTTATCTACTTTTGTTTTCTTCTTTCTATCTTATCTCATCTTTCTTTCTACGACTTTCTTTTGCACACATGTGTCCATCCGTCCATTATCTCCTTCTTATCTTCTTCCGTCTTATTTGATCATTCCAGCTGTACATCCGGGATTATATTATCTTCTCCGTTACATTTTGTACATATATGGTCAGGATACTTGTGTCCAATTAATTTACAATATCCGGTCAATAATTCTTTTGAAATAAATCTCGTCTTCAAAGCTCTCGTTGTAGGTTGTTCTTCCGGCTTAAGTAATGATAAAATCCATCTCTCGGACTTCATCCATATCTGCTTTCCTTAACTCCCTTGAATTGGAATAAATCATTAGCTGATCTCTTGCATAGTAGCTCCATATCGCGTTTCCGTTTAAATAATTATTTGCTAGCTCCTGTATGATAGTTGATATACCAATTATCCTTTTGTTGGCATAAAAACTTGGTATCTCATTTTTTGTATCTCTGGTTGCTGTCCGATATCTTCCGGTATTATCATATCTTTTGTTAGTCCTATCTTCACCACTTGTATCGGAGGTTTTATTTCCTCGTATAATATTTCACACATTGCCGTATAAAATTTCACATAGAATAAATTTCCTTTAGTAACTCTTTTATATGTAATAAATGCTTTATGTAGTTCTGGTATTCCACTTAGTTCCTCTCCATCATATGTATATACTGTATTTAATAATCCATAGTTATAACATGTCCGCACTAGGTTGGCGTTAGTTTTGGGTTGTGCAATTAGTTTATTATAACCTTGTAACCTTTGGGTTAAATAATCTTGGTTGGGTTTTTGGGTTGTAGTAGATCTTGGGTTAAGATTTAAAAATGTTTGGATTTTGTATATATTTTCTATATAGGTTCGTGTAATATGGTTGTATGTCCTTTTGTCATGGTGTAGGCTATCTCGCATATGTAGAAGTTTGTGGTTCTATAGTTAATATGTTTTTGGTGTTAGTCTTGGAGTAAATGGTTTTTCGAATAATTTGGTTTAAGTTTGTATTCTTTTGTTTTTCACTAACTCGTTTGCTTGTACTGCAGAAATTTGTATTTAAACAAATGTTATGGGTTTTAAGAAGTTTCCCATCGTCTCCTTTTAGCTCCGGATTTTTTCCGTCTTCCGATCGACGTAGCTCCGCATTTTTATAGTCATGCTGCTGACTAGCTTTAGACTTCAGATTATCTTCATTAGTCTTTAGCTTTTGTATTTCGTTGTCCATACTATCCACTTTTGTAGAAAGTGTAGTAATGGCTTTGAGTATCTTTTCAATTGTATTTTCTTCCTCAGTCTCAGTCTGAGTAGCTTTGTCGTGATAGGTAATCTGCAATAACATTCTTATCAGTTAAAAAACTTAGCATGTTGCAAAAACAAAACAGCACCTCAATTTGGTTGTACGGATAAGTATTATAAAAATAGAAAGAAATATAATAAAAAATATAGATCAAAATATAAATATAAAAAACCTAGAAGAAGGTACTATGTAAAAAACTATAAAACTAAAAGACCATATAGACCAAAAAGAAAACTAACGGAATGTACTTGTTATAATTGTGGAAAATTAGGACATATAGCTAGAGATTGTAAATTACCTAAAAATCCAAAGAAAAACAAATATCAGAAATAATAATAGACAATGAAAAATATACACAAATAGAATACGTAGATTATGAATTAGAAAGTGAAGATAGCATATATGAATTATCAGAAAATGAAATAGACGAAATGGAAAATAATTCATTAACAGAATCAGATAGTGAACACTATATAAATGACTGAAGCAGATATACAAACAATAACTAAAGAAAAATATCAAGATGAAGAATCGATAGAACAAAAAATAATATTTGATAATAATATATTTGAACAAATAAAAGGAAAAGAATTAGATCTAAGTGTAACAAAAATATTCGAAATACCAACAATAAGAAACTGGTTTAAACGACAAAAAGAAGAATATTATGTAGTAAGTCAAAGAGAACATATCATAGATTGCAAATACACTAAAGGAAAGGCCAAAATACCAATAATAAATAAACGAATAATAAATAAAGAAATACAAGATATTAAGGCTAAAAATCCAATTAAATATGTACATTTAGGAGGAACGGAAATATTAATAAAAGCATGCTTTAGAGAAGGAATAGATACACCCATAGAAATATACTTAGCAGATGATAGGATCATACAACCTATAGAAAAAAGTATAATAAGCGCAGTAAAAGGTAACCTCATATACCAAAAATTTAAATTTATAATAAGTGCTAACTACTCAGATGTTTTAACAACAAAACATAAAATAACAGCAAAAAAATAAAATAGATAAAATAAAAATAGAAGATCCCTTTGAAAGAATAGTTACAGTCATAGATAATAATGATTATAGCTATAAAGAAATTGATATAGAAGAAGATTTAGAAATAGTAAAAGAAAGACTAAGTACATCGAAAAGAATAAACAATGAGATACCCCAAATATCATCAAAAATGAGTACCTCAAGAAGAATAGATAAATCTCCACAAAAATCAATGGAAGAAGAAAGAAAACCACATCATTACTACATAACGGGAATAATGGAACAACGAAAATATTTAATATTAATAAATACAGGACTAGAAGAAAATTATATTACAAGAGAATTAGTAACGGAAGATGAAATAATAACCATTGAACAATCATGCCCCGAACTACCAAGAGTATTAACATATACCGAAGAAACTACGGAAAAGGAAATAATCATTGGAGGAATACCAATAATAATAAAATTTAAAATATATCAGGGAGATGAAAATATCACTTTAGGAATAAAATGGCTAGAACAAGTAAAACCATATAATTTAGAAGACAAACAGTTAATAATAAATTATGAAAATAAAAGAGTAATAATAAAAAGGACTTTGGTATGATAAAAAGATGAAAATATATATACTTGCAAAGATATAATAGAAGAAGCTAATATATGTAAATATAATTGTTTACCAGAAGATAAGTGGGAAAAATTAAAAACACCGATAGTAGTAACAGGATTTAATAATGAAGGAAGCATGATCACATATAAGGCAAAAAATATAAAAATACAAATATGGGATAAGATATTAACTATAGAAGAAATATATAACTTTGAATTGACTACAAAAGATATGCTATTAGGAATGCCATTTTTAGAAAAATTATACCCACATATAATAACAAAAACACACCGGTGGTTCACCACACCGTGTAAACAAAAAATAGGAGCAAAAAGAGTAAATAATAAAAACGAAAAACAACGAGAATGGATAAAAGGAAGTGAAAAATTACACAAAAATTAGAAAATATAAAAGAAGAAGACCCTAAAATAGAATTAATTATATTCTCTATAGATAAAGTAAAAATAATTCAAGATAAGCTAGAATTATTATATAGTGAGGATCCTTTACAAGGATGGGAAAAACATAAAACAAAAATAAAAATTGAGCTAATTGATAACAACGGTATAATAACCCAAAACCATTAAAGTATAATTTTAGTGATTTAACCGAATTTAAAATACATATAGATGAATTACTAGAAAAAGGATATATACAAGAAAGCAATAGTAAGCATACAAGCCCGGCATTTATCGTAAATAAACATAGTGAACAAAAAAGAGGAAAAAGTAGAATGGTTATTGATTATAGAAACTTAAATGCAAAAACTAAAACATATAATTATCCGATACCAAATAAGATACTAAAAATAAGACAGATACAAGGATATAATTATTTTAGCAAATTTGATTGTAAATCAAAGATTTTACCACTTAAAATTAGAAGAAGAATCTAAAAACTAACGGCATTTACAAAGTACCACAAGGATTTTATGAATGGAACGTATTACCATTTGGATATAAAAATGCACCAGGTAGATATCAACACTTTATGGACAATTACTTTAAACAAATAGAAAATTGTGTAGTATACATTGATGATATATTATTATATTCCAAAACACAAGATGAACACATAAGATTATTAGAAAAATTTATACACATCGTAGAATATTCAGTATAAGTCTAAGTAAAAGAAGGTGATATAATGAAAATCAAATAGAATTCTTAGGAATACAAATTGATAAAAACGGAATAAAAATGCAAACACATATAGTACAAAAAATAATTAACTCAAATGAACAACTAGACACAAAAAAAGAAATTACAATCATTCTTAGGACTAGTAAATCAAGTAAGAGAATACATACCAAAATTAGCGAGAGAATTTAAAACCATTACAACAAAAATTAAAGAAAGATGTAGAATACCAGTTTGATAAGAAAGATCAAACACAAATACAAAAAATAAAATTATTATGTAAGAACCTACCTAAACTATATTTTCCGGATGAAAATAAAAAATTTACTTATATAATAGAATCGATGCGAGTGAAAAAAAGTTACGGAGGAATATTAAAATACAGGTATGATGACACTACGATAGAACATCACCACAGGTATTATTCAGAACATTTAATAATACAGAAATAAAATGGGAAATAAATAGAAAAGAATTATATTCGGTTTATAAGTGTTTATTATCATTTGAACCATATATTGTATATAACAAATTTATTATAAGAACAGATAATACACAAGTTAAATGGTGGCTAACAAGAAAAATACAAGATTCGGTAACAACAAAAGAAATAAGGAGATTGGTATTAAATATATTAAATTTCACATTTACAATTGAAGTAATAAAAAGCGATAAGAATGTTATTAGATTACCTATCACGACAAAGCTACTCGGGCGGGAGGCGAGGAAGGAGATACAATTGAAAAGATACTCAAAGCCATTACTACACTTTGTGCAAAAGTGGATAGTATGGAAAACGAGATACAAAAAGCTAAAGACTAATGAAGATAATCGAAGTCTAAAGCTAGTCACAGCATGACTATAAAAATGCGGAGCTACGTCGATCGGAAGACGGAAAAATCCAGAGCTAAAAGGAGACGATGGGAAACTCCTTAAAACCCATAACATTTGTTTAAATACAGCTGCAGTACAAGCAAACGAGTTAGTGAAAAACAAAAAGAATACAAACTTAAACCGGCTATTCGAAAAACCATTTACTCCAAGACTAACACCAAAAACATATTAACTATAGAACCACAAACTTCTACATATGCAGATAGCCTACACCATGACAAAAGGACATACAACCATATTACACGAACCTATATAGAAAATATATACAAAATCCAAACATTTTTTAAATCTTAACCCAAGATCTACTACAACCCAAAAACCCAACCAAGATTATTTAACCCAAAGGTTACAAGGTTATAATAAACTAATTGCACAACCAAAAACTAACGCCAACCTAGTGCGGACATGTTATAACTATGGATTATTAAATACGTATATACATATGATAGAGAGGAACTAAGTGGAATACCAGAACTACATAAAGCATTTATTACATATAAAAGAGTTACTAAAGGAAATTTATTCTATGTGAAATTTTATACGGCAACGAGAAATATTATACGAGGAAATAAAACCTCCGATACAAGTGGTGAAGATAGGACTAACAAAAGATATGATAATACCGGAAGATATCGGACAGCAACCGAGAGATACAAAAAAATGAGATACCAAGTTTTTATGCCAACAAAAGGATAATTGGTATATCAACTATCATACAGGAGCTAGCAAATAATTATTTAAACGGAAACGCGATATGGAGCTACTATGCAAGAGATCAGCTAATGATTTATTCCAATTCAAGGGAGTTAAGGAAAGCAGATATGGATGAAGTCCAGAGATGGATTTTATCATTACTTAAGCCAGAAGAACAACCTACAACGAGAGCTTTGAAGACAGGATTTATTTCAAAAGAATTATTGACCAGATATTGTAAATTAATTGGACACAAATACCCTGACCATATATGTACAAAATGTAACGGAGAAGATAATATAATCCCAGATGTACAGCTGGAATGATCAAATAAGACGGAAGAAGATAAGAAGGAGATAATGGACAGATGGACACATGTGTGCAGAAGAAAGTCGTAGAAAGAAAGATGAGATAAGATAGAAAGAAGAAAACAAAAGTAGATAAGATGAGAAGCTATTTGTCCTATTGTAAAAAGTCATGAATGGTAGTAGTGTGTCATAAATTAGGTAAGTGTCATAATAAAGTAAATAGTGCATAGTATGGTGTGTGTCATAATAGTGATGACAAGTGTAAAGAGTAAGGATGAGATTGTCAAGTAGTGTAAAAAAGTCATCAGAGTAAGTAAAGTAGTAGTATTATTAGGTGACAAGTGTAGTAGTGCATTATTGTAAGTAATGTAGTATGTATGTAAACTCCTTTCTATATAAAGAAAGGGAGAGGTAAATAAAGAAAACAGGCAACGCCTAAGTTAATAAAAAAACTTTCAACTTTCAAAAACTCTCTCCACTAAGATATAGAAATTACTTAAAAGTTAATGGAAAAATCTGAAATCCAGTCAGATATTTCAGATAGCATGGCCAAGCAAGAGGCAAAGGTATATTGTTCAAAAAATATGCGAGAACTAATTTCATATATTCTGAATATCATATATATGATTGAATAAATTTATGTTAGTTATTATGTATTAGAATTATTTGAATCATGATTTCTAGTTTATTAGCACACTGGAAACAGGAGAAAACTTCTATACTATGCCATCCTAATGTTGAAACCGGTAGGCGAGGAAAGCCATTTAGGGGAGTAAACAAAGTTGAGGCGCGATAAGAAGGAAGTATCCGCTAAAGTACGATGCTAGTAGTGACGGAAAACATGATAAAGATAATCTAGTTCATAATGATCTAATATGAATTTAGTCAATTATGAATATGATAGGAAGGAATAATTTGAAATAAAAACCCGCATAATGAAGAACATGACTACATACGTACATGATGAAGTGATAAAAAACTATGAAACTTTAATCTCATATATACTTAACGGTATAGAAATAATTGAATTAAGAAAAATAATATGGGAAAAAATATTTAATGATTACGAATCGAAAATATATTAAATCAAGAATGGTATGAAATAGATTTACAAGATCTATACTTAGATAATGGAAGAATAGAATGGTACGATTTAGAAATAAATTCAAAATAAGATGAATTACTTAATATTTACAATATTGGATAGAAACTATTGAAGAAATAAAATTGTTAGAACAATTAATGGCGAAAAATTTATATATGTACCAAGAAACCCAAGATATGTTATATCTAGAATATATCATAAATAATATTAATGAAATATTGATTAAAACAACTATCGGAAGAATATTACAATAAATATTATTATATATTACCATGAACTTAGCACTACCAAAAAATAATATTAAAGAGATATCAAGATTGAGACACTTAGTAAAAAGATATTATAATAAAATCTTAAAAATAAGTCACTCACTTACTACCCTACTATCTACCACACTACCACTTTCATGAATTCACCAACTACCAGTTCCGCACCGAAAAATGGTATCAGAGCTATGGATGTCGAGAAGTATAAGAAGAACCGTATTAGTAGAAAGTTAAGAAAAATAAGAAGAAAATTAAATAAATTGTATCCGAAGTATAAACAACTCAATATCACAAAAAGCGATAACGAAAAATTAAATCACTTAATAGATAATATATCTAAAGTAGAATATAAATATATTCGATATTTAAAATTACAATGAATAACAAGAATAACGAATATAGACAAAAACTTAATGAAATAATTATAGCAAAAAGACAAGAATTAGCACATAGAAAAAATAGACTTAACAGTAACAAGTTTGTCACAAATCTATATTAGCACAAAGAAAGATTATTTTCTATCTAGAAATACAAATAAATAAGTTAGAATATAAATTTCAACACGATCTATAAATGAATAAGGAAGAATACGCAATAGATGAAAAAACATATGAAAATTATGACGGATTAAAAATAAAAATAATATTTTCTAATCTAGGAAGAAGATATAAGAAAATAGGTGACAATATAAGTTTAATGTTAGAAAAAGAAACGGTAAAACTAGAAGATAGTTTAACCGGTATGGTAAGAATAAGAAAAGAAAATGAAGAAATCGATAGAAAACGGAAATTGAAAAAATAAAACAACAAGCAAAAAAAGAAGTACAATAATTAGAAGAAGTAAAAAATACCAAAATAATAGAGCTAGAAAAAGAGTTAGCAATATTGAAAGAAATATATGAAATGAAACAAAAAAAAAAAGAACAAAAAAACGAAATTAACAAATGAGATAATTAAGTTTAAAGAAAAATTGCAGCTAGAAGATGAATTAGAAGAAAAAGAAGAAAATAACCAAGATAATCTACCCGAAATAAGAGTTGATGAAATAAACGACGATGATCTAGAACAACATTCGGAGACAAGCGAAACATATACGGAACTTTTAGCAAACATAGATAATACAAAGAATTTAGAAATAAATACAGGAGACATAGACATGGATGAAAAACCTAGCACATCGGGGTAAAAACCCAAAAAATTTTAATCCAAAATATTATGATGAAAACTATGGACAATATAATAGAGAAAAACTATATGGGATAAAAATTAAATAAAAATGGACACCTAAACCAATAGCTGAACGACATGATTTTTAGATTTAGACTGCGTGGAAGATATAAATAAAACAATCCAATTATGGATGGGATACATATCAAAACAATTAATAGATAACAAAATAACAATGAGAAAAACGCAGGATATATAGAAAGAACACTTATAGGAACAGTAAAATTATGGCTACAAAATTTATCAGATGAAAGTTTACAAACTCTAAGAAGTAATAAAAAATTTGATGGTGGAATAGCTACTACAACTATGGAAATTCTACATAAATACGAAATAGCTATAAGAAACGAATTTAGTAGTATGACAACAGAAGTAGAAGAATAAAGAAAAAATTATAAATCGGAATCTAATGACAAAATTAGCAATATATAATATGTGTTACATAAATGAATATACATGTGCATTTAGAGAATACTATTATAAAGGAACATATAGCACGAGAAGAAAGTAAAGAAATAAGAAAATTATATTTTACAAAATTACGAGAACCTTTTAGTTCAAAAATAATAAAAAATTTGGAATGAAGCGAAATTGAGACACCTTAGGAGCTAGAATGAAATTCTTGCAACGATGGTTTATGGAATTATGTGAAAAACATAAAGAAGAAATAAAAATGGAAAAAATATGCAACGCCTAAGTTAATAAAAAACTTTCAACTTTCAAAAACTCTCTCCACTAAGATATAGAAATTACTTAAAAGTTAATGGAAAAATCTGAAATCCAGTCAGATATTTCAGATAGCATGGCCAAGCAAGAGGCAAAGGTATATTGTTCAAAAATATGCGAGAACTAATTTCATATATTCTGAATATCATATATATGATTGAATAAATTTATGTTAGTTATTATGTATTAGAATTATTTGAATCATGATTTCTAGTTTATTAGCACACTGGAAAACAGGAGAAAACTTCTATACTATGCCATCCTAATGTTGAAACCGGTAGGCGAGGAAAGCCATTTAGGGGAGTAAACAAAGTTGAGGCGCCGATAAGAAGGAAGTATCCGCTAAAGTACGATGCTAGTAGTGACAGGAAAACATGATAAAGATAATCTAGTTCATAATGATCTAATATGAATTTAGTCAATTATGAATATGATAGGAAGGAATAATTTGAAATAAAAAACCTGCATAATGAAGAACATGACTACATACGTACATGATGAAGTGATAAAAAACTATGAAACTTTAATCTCATATATACTTAACGGTATAGAAATAATTGAATTAAGAAAAATAATATGGGAAAAAATATTTAATGATTACGAATCAGAAAATATATTAAATCAAGAATGGTATGAAATAGATTTACAAGATCTATACTTAGATAATGGAAGAATAGAATGGTATCAGAGCTATGGATGTCGAGAAGTATAAGAAGAACCGTATTAGTAGAAAGTTAAGAAAAATAAGAAGAAAATTAAATAAATTATATCCGAAGTATAAACAACTCTATATTACAAAAACTGATAACGAAAAATTAAATCACTTAATAGATAATATATCTAAAGTAGAATATAAATATATTCGATATTTAAAATTACAATGAATAACAAGAATAACGAATATAGACAAAAACTTAATGAAATAATTATAGCAAAAAAAGACAAGAATTAGCACATAGAAAAAATAGACTTAACAGTAACATATTTGCAGGAGTTTGTCACAAATCTATATTAGCACAAAGAAAGATTATTTTCTATCTAGAAATACAAATAAATAAGTTAGAATATAAATTTCAACACGATCTATAAATGAATAAGGAAGAATACGCAATAAATGAAAAAACATATGAAAATTATGACGGATTAAAAATAAAAATAATATTTTCTAATCTAGGAAGAAGATATAAGAAAATAGGTGACAATATAAGTTTAATGTTAGAAAAAGAAACGGTAAAACTAGAAGATAGTTTAACTGCTATGGTAAGAATAACAAAAGAAAATGAAGAAATCCATAGAAAAAAACGGAAATTGAAAAAATAAAACAACAAGCAAAAAAAAGAAGTACAACAATTAGAAGAAGTAAAAAATACCAAAATAATAGAGCTAGAAAAAGAGTTAGCAATATTGAAAGAAATATATGAAATGAAACAAAAAGAAAAAGAACAAAAAACGAAATTAACAAATGAGATAATTAAGTTTAAAGAAAAATTGCAACTAGAAGATGAATTAGAAGAAAAAGAAGAAAATAACCAAAATAATCTACCCGAAATAAGAGTTGATGAAATAAACGACGATGATCTAGAACAACATTCGGAGACAAGCGAAACATATACGGAACTCTTAGCAAACGTAGACAATACAAAAAATTTAGAAATAAATACAGGAGACATAGACATGGATGAAAAACCTAGCACATCAGAAGTAAAAAACCCAAAAAATTTTAATCCAAAATATTATGATGAAAACTATGGGCAATATAATAGAGAAAATAGAGAAAAAACTATATGGGATAAAAGATTAGATAAAAAATGGACACCTAAACCAATAACCGAACGACATGATTTTTTAGATTTAGACGTGTAGCGAGATATAAATAAAACAATCCAATTATGGATGGGATATATATCAAAACAATTAATAGATAACAAAATAACAATGACAGAAACGCCGGGATATATAGAAAGAACACTTATAGGAACAAGTAAAATTATGGCTACAAAATTTATCAGATGAAAGTTTACAAACTCTAAGAAGTAATAAAAAATTTGATGGTGGAATAGCTACTACAACTATGGAAATACTACATAAATACGAAATAGCTATAAGAAATGAATTTAGTAGTATGACAACGAAGTAGAAGAACAAAATAAAGAAAAAAATTATAAATCGGAATCTAATGACAAAATTAGCAATATGTAATATGTGTTACATAGATGAATATACATGTGCATTTAGAGAATACTATTATAAAGGAACATATAGCACGAAGAAAGTAAAGAAATAAGAAAATTATATTTTACAAAATTACCGTAACCTTTTAGTTCAAAAATAATAAAAAGCCGGAATGAAGCGGGAATTGAGACACCTTAGGAGCTAGAATGAAATTCTTGCAACGATGGTTTATGGAATTATGTGAAAAACATAAAGAAGAAATAAAAATGGAAAAAATATTAATAAAAAACTTAGCATGTTGCAAAAACAAAACAAAGACCTCAATTTGGTTGTACGGATAAGTATTATAAAAATAGAAAGAAATATAATAAAAAATATAGATCAAAATATAAATATAAAAACCTAGAAGAAGGTACTATGTAAAAAACTATAAAACTAAAAGACCATATAGACCAAAAAGAAAACTAACGGAATGTACTTGTTATAATTGTGGAAAATTAGGACATATAGCTAGAGATTGTAAATTACCTAAAAATCCAAAGAAAAAACAAATATCGAAATAATAATAGACAATGAAAAATATACACAAATAGAATACGTAGATTATGAATTAGAAAGTGAAGATAGCATATATGAATTATCGAAAATGAAATAGACGAAATGGAAAATAATTCATTAACGAGAATCGGATAGTGAACACTATATAAATGACTCGAAGCGAGATATACAAACAATAACTAAAGAAAAATATCAAGATGAAGAATCGATAGAACAAAAAATAATATTTGATAATAATATATTTGAACAAATAAAAGGAAAAGAATTAGATCTAAGTGTAACAAAAATATTCGAAATACCAACAATAAGAAACTGGTTTAAACGACAAAAAGAAGAATATTATGTAGTAAGTCAAAGAGAACATATCATAGATTGCAAATACACTAAAGGAAAGGCCAAAATACCAATAATAAATAAACGAATAATAAATAAAGAAATACAAGATATTAAGGCTAAAAATCCAATTAAATATGTACATTTAGGAGGAACGGAAATATTAATAAAAGCATGCTTTAGAGAAGGAATAGATACACCCATAGAAATATACTTAGCGAGATGATAGGATCATACAACCTATAGAAAAAAAAAAGTATAATGGCCTTGAGTAAAAGGTAACCTCATATACCAAAAATTTAAATTTATAATAAGTGCTAACTACTCAAGAGCTTGATAAATGACAGAAATATAGATAAATCCTTAGTATTATATTGGAAAATGTCAGGAATAGAACTAGCCCCAGGAAGTAAAATATTTACAGCTAGATGTAAAAACTTATATGTTTTAACAACAAAACATAAAATAACAGCAAAAAATAAAATAGATAAAATAAAAATAGAAGATCCCTTTGAAAGAATAGTTACAGTCATAGATAATAATGATTATAGCTATAAAGAAATTGATATAGAAGAAGATTTAGAAATAGTAAAAGAAAGACTAAGTACATCGAAAAGAATAAACAATGAGATACCCCAAATATCATCAAAAATGAGTACCTCAAGAAGAATAGATAAATCTCCACAAAAATCAATGGAAGAAGAAAGAAAACCACATCATTACTACATAACGGGAATAATGGAACAACGAAAATATTTAATATTAATAAATACTGGACAAGAAGAAAATTATATTACAAGAGAATTAGTAACGGAAGATGAAATAATAACCATTGAACAATCATGCCCCGAACTACCAAGAGTATTAACATATACCGAAGAAACTACGGAAAAGGAAATAATCATTGGAGGAATACCAATAATAATAAAATTTAAAATATATCAGGGAGATGAAAATATCACTTTAGGAATAAAATGGCTAGAACAAGTAAAACCATATAATTTAGAAGACAAACAGTTAATAATAAATTATGAAAATAAAAGAGTAATAATAAAAAGGACTTTGGTATGATAAAAAGATGAAAATATATATACTTGCAAAGATAATAATAGAAGGATATTACAACGAGATATTATACACCAATGATAGATACGGGAGCGAAGCTAATATATGTAAATATAATTGTTTACCGGAAGATAAGTGGGAAAAATTAAAAACACCGATAGTAGTAACAGGATTTAATAATGAAGGAAGCATGATCACATATAAGGCAAAAAATATAAAAATACAAATATGGGATAAGATATTAACTATAGAAGAAATATATAACTTTGAATTGACTACAAAAGATATGCTATTAGGAATGCCATTTTTAGAAAAATTATACCCACATAAAATTACACAAAAATTAGAAAATATAAAAGAAGAAGACCCTAAAATAGAATTAATTATATTCTCTATAGATAAAGTAAAAATAATTCAAGATAAGCTAGAATTATTATATAGTGAGGATCCTTTACAAGGATGGGAAAAACATAAAACAAAAATAAAAATTGAGCTAATTGATAACAACGGTATAATAACCCAAAAACCATTAAAGTATAATTTTAGTGATTTAACCGAATTTAAAATACATATAGATGAATTACTAGAAAAAGGATATATACAAGAAAGCAATAGTAAGCATACAAGCCCGGCATTTATCGTAAATAAACATAGTGAACAAAAAAGAGGAAAAAGTAGAATGGTTATTGATTATAGAAACTTAAATGCAAAAACTAAAACATATAATTATCCGATACCAAATAAGATACTAAAAATAAGACAGATACAAGGATATAATTATTTTAGCAAATTTGATTGTAAATCGGGATTTTACCACTTAAAATTAGAAGAAGAATCTAAAAAAACTAACGGCATTTACAGTACCACAAGGATTTTATGAATGGAACGTATTACCATTTGGATATAAAAATGCACCAGGTAGATATCAACACTTTATGGACAATTACTTTAAACAAATAGAAAATTGTGTAGTATACATTGATGATATATTATTATATTCCAAAACACAAGATGAACACATAAGATTATTAGAAAAATTTATACACATCGTAGAATATTCAGGTATAAGTCTAAGTAAAAAAAGAAGGTGATATAATGAAAAATCAAATAGAATTCTTAGGAATACAAATTGATAAAAACGGAATAAAAATGCAAACACATATAGTACAAAAAATAATTAACTCAAATGAACAACTAGACACAAAAAAGAAATTACAATCATTCTTAGGACTAGTAAATCAAGTAAGAGAATACATACCAAAATTAGCAGAGAATTTAAAACCATTACAACAAAAATTAAAGAAAGATGTAGAATACCGGTTTGATAAGAAAGATCAAACACAAATACAAAAAATAAAATTATTATGTAAGAACCTACCTAAACTATATTTTCCGGATGAAAATAAAAAATTTACTTATATAATAGAATCGGATGCGAGTGAAAAAAGTTACGGAGGAATATTAAAATACGGTATGATGACACTACGATAGAACATCACCGAGGTATTATTCAGAACATTTAATAATACAGAAATAAAATGGGAAATAAATAGAAAAGAATTATATTCAGTATATAAGTGTTTATTATCATTTGAACCATATATTGTATATAACAAATTTATTATAAGAACAGATAATACACAAGTTAAATGGTGGCTAACAAGAAAAATACAAGATTCGGTAACAACAAAAGAAATAAGGAGATTGGTATTAAATATATTAAATTTCACATTTACAATTGAAGTAATAAAAACTGATAAGAATGTTATTGCAAATTACCTATCACGACAAAGCTACTCAGACTGAGACTGAGGAAGGAGATACAATTGAAAAGATACTCAAAGCCATTACTACACTTTGTGCAAAAGTGGATAGTATGGAAAACGAGATACAAAAGCTAAAGACTAATGAAGATAATCTGAAGTCTAAAGCTAGTCAGCAGCATGACTATAAAAATGCGGAGCTACGTCGATCGGAAGACGGAAAAAATCCGAGCTAAAAGGAGACGATGGGAAACTCCTTAAAACCCATAACATTTGTTTAAATACAGCTACGGTACAAGCAAACGAGTTAGTGAAAAACAAAAGAATACAAACTTAAAGCAGGTATTCGAAAAACCATTTACTCCAAGACTAACACCAAAAAAGATATTAACTATAGAACCACAAACTTCTACATATCGAGATAGCCTACACCATGACAAAAGGACATACAACCATATTACACGAACCTATATAGAAAATATATACAAAATCCAAACATTTTTAAATCTTAACCCAAGATCTACTACAACCCAAAAACCCAACCAAGATTATTTAACCCAAAGGTTACAAGGTTATAATAAACTAATTGCACAACCAAAAACTAACGCCAACCTAGTGCGGACATGTTATAACTATGGATTATTAAATACGGTATATACATATGATGGAGAGGAACTAAGTGGAATACCAGAACTACATAAAGCATTTATTACATATAAAAGAGTTACTAAAGGAAATTTATTCTATGTGAAATTTTATACGGCCTTGTGAGAAATATTATACGAGGAAATAAAACCTCCGATACAAGTGGTGAAGATAGGACTAACAAAAGATATGATAATACCGGAAGATATCGGACAGCAACCAGAGATACAAAAAAATGAGATACCAAGTTTTTATGCCAACAAAAGGATAATTGGTATATCAACTATCATACAGGAGCTAGCAAATAATTATTTAAACGGAAACGCGATATGGAGCTACTATGCAAGAGATCAGCTAATGATTTATTCCAATTCAAGGGAGTTAAGGAAAGCAGATATGGATGAAGTCCAGAGATGGATTTTATCATTACTTAAGCCAGAAGAACAACCTACAACGAGAGCTTTGAAGACAGGATTTATTTCAAAAGAATTATTGACCAGATATTGTAAATTAATTGGACACAAATACCCTGACCATATATGTACAAAATGTAACGGAGAAGATAATATAATCCCGGATGTACAGTGGAATGATCAAATAAGACGGAAGAAGATAAGAAGGAGATAATGGACAGATGGACACATGTGGACACATGTGTGCGTAAGAAAGTCGTAGAAAGAAAGATGAGATAAGATAGAAAGAAGAAAACAAAAGTAGATAAGATGAGAAGCTATTTGTCCTATTGTAAAAAGTCATGAATGGTAGTAGTGTGTCATAAATTAGGTAAGTGTCATAATAAAGTAAATAGTGCATAGTATGGTGTGTGTCATAATAGTGATGACAAGTGTAAAGAGTAAGGATGAGATTGTCAAGTAGTGTAAAAAAGTCATCAGAGTAAGTAAAGTAGTAGTATTATTAGGTGACAAGTGTAGTAGTGCATTATTGTAAGTAATGTAGTATGTATGTAAACTCCTTTCTATATAAAGAAAGGGATATGTAAATAAAGAGGACAGGCAACGCCTAAGTTAATAAAAAACTTTCAACTTTCAAAAACTCTCTCCACTAAGATATAGAAATTACTTAAAAGTTAATGGAAAAATCAATCCAGTCGAGATATTTCGAGATAGCATGGCCAAGCAAGAGGCAAAGGTATATTGTTCAAAAAAATATGCAGAACTAATTTCATATATTCCTGAATATCATATATATGATTGAATAAATTTATGTTAGTTATTATGTATTAGAATTATTTGAATCATGATTTCTAGTTTATTAGCACACTGGAAACAGGGAGAAAACTTCTATACTATGCCATCCTAATGTTGAAACCGGTAGGCGAGGAAAGCCATTTAGGGGAGTAAACAAAGTTGAGGCGCTGATAAGAAGGAAGTATCCGCTAAAGTACGATGCTAGTAGTGACTGGAAAACATGATAAAGATAATCTAGTTCATAATGATCTAATATGAATTTAGTCAATTATGAATATGATAGGAAGGAATAATTTGAAATAAAAACCCTGCATAATGAAGAACATGACTACATACGTACATGATGAAGTGATAAAAAACTATGAAACTTTAATCTTATATATACTTAACGGTATAGAAATAATTGAATTAAGAAAAATAATATGGGAAAAAATATTTAATGATTACGAATCAGAAAATATATTAAATCAAGAATGGTATGAAATAGATTTACAAGATCTATACTTAGATAATGGAAGAATAGAATGGTACGATTTAGAAATAAATTCAAAATAAGATGAATTACGAATATTTACAATATTGGATAGAAACTATTGAAGAAATAAAATTGTTAGAACAATTAATGGCGAAAAATTTATATATGTACCAAGAAACCCAAGATATGTTATATCTAGAATATATCATAAATAATATTAATGAAATATTGATTAAAACAACTATCGGAAGAATATTACAATAAATATTATTATATATTACCATGAACTTAGCACTACCAAAAAATAATATTAAAGAGATATCAAGATTGAGACACTTAGTAAAAAGATATTATAATAAAATCTTAAAAATAAGTCACTCACTTACTACCCTACTATCTACCACACTACCACTTTCATGAATTCACCAACTACCAGTTCCGCACCGAAAAATGGTATCAGAGCTCACCCAAATTTTGGAACCTTCATAACTAACCTTGCTCACCCAAATTCCTGAATGCCGTAACAAAATCGATATATTCATATTCTACAGCTTCTTTCTTCGAGTTCTTTGAATTTAGCACTTTTTCTACTGTAATTGTTGATAGATGGAGAAAGTGTAATTTTGAAATTTGAATTTCGAATTAGTTACGTAATGGGATGGAAGGTTAACAACCTGTAATGCGTGAATTGTGGGAATTTAAATTATTAAAATGAAATTTACATTATTTCTTTTCTTTTCAAGCACAACAACTCCTAATTAGAATGTATCATCTATAACGTATCCCACCACCCTTTATGTATCCGGTTGCTCATTTTTTTAAGGGATTTATTGTAAAATGAAAACTAGAAAGGATAGGATGTAATTAATATCTTATACTATGTCATTCCTATAATTTTTACTTTATTTATTTAGACTACTATATCTTAAATTTGATATAATCTGAATTTCTTACGAATATAAATTTAAAAACATTTAATCGTCCACAATTTTATTTTTTTGTATTAATCTATCTCCACATTTATTAAAGCAAGGATAAAAGTGAAAAGAAAATATTATTATATCTCAATTTTCTAAAATGATTAATATTTGAGTTTTTTTTTAGTTTCAATAATTACAAAAATGGGCCAGAGGAGTACTAATTTATCTATTTTATATGACACAATATTTTATTACTCCCTCTGTTTTAATTTATTTATCAAGTTTTAATGTGACATGGAACTTAAGAAAATGAAAAATACTTTTGAATCTTATAGAAATGTACCAATGTTTGCTTTAATTTTTTGATCTTAAACATTAATAATTGGGTAATCTACCTACTTTTATGGTCCACAAACTTTCATTATTGCACATTCTCAACTGAGAAGAGGTGACCCCCTATGGCGTTTTTGCCACAAAAGACATGATTTTGTAATTTACAATTGTATTGGAGTGAAACAAGTCATAAAAGTGCAAAACGGAGTTGAAAGTTATAAGCAAATAGTTCACCGTTGGAAATTGATGCTTATGCGGAGGAGTGATGCGGTAGAATGGCCACATGAAATGTCGCAACACCAGTTCATAGACCGCAACTCAAGGCAGAATGGTTGTTGAAAAATTCATCTATACGATGAAGCGGTGCGGCCACAACTCCAGATCAAGGTTGCATATCCCCTATCACTCAATGCAAGTTGGATGTGATGAATCATCATGCTAATTTTAAGCGTTGAAAACTACTACTTACACTTATGACTTCATTCGTTTATTATGAGTAATCTACATAACCTTTTTATTCTTGATTTGTGTTCTTGATTTTTAATACCATGCTTTCTTTTATTTATCATTCTGTGGCTGCTCTTTCTATAGGTAACTAAACTCATAGCTAGAGTTGTGGAGCTCTAAAGAGAGAGTAATAATAATGATATAGTTGCGTAGTTAGATATTCTAGACGTTAATTCTCACAGTATAGTTAGTTCTTTCATTTTGTATGAATTTCAATGAAGGCATGCATTAGAACTTGTTTGTATTCTTTACTTGATCGGAAAATAAGTTCATATGAGAAAATAATTAAGCACATGGATTAAGAATGTGTGTTCTAAGGATTTGAGACCTGAGTTAGAAATTATTAATACAACACACTCAAGTGTCATGAGGACTTAGGGTAATATCTTCTAGAATGATAAGAAGGACTAGGTATATTTAATAGAAGTTAGTTGTTTTACTCGAAGATTACTTAACTAAAGTCCATGAAAGGAACTAGATTATTGTTACAACCCAGAACGTGAGTCCACAATCTTAGTTTCACATTCTTATTGATCACAAACAAGTTTCTAATTCAGTCATAATACAACTCAAATAATTTAATATTTATTTATGCAAAGAGTTAAGAAATACAAACCATTTGTTCTGGTTACACGTATGAGTGATATTCGACTCCAACGTTTTTGGGTTTTATATTTGAACAATAATTGCTTCATACTTAATTGCAAGATGTATTTTGGATGTATCAAATTTTAGAGATCACAATAATATGAACTGCATTTCAGGAGTTTTCCCTAGGTAGACTATTTCTAGATGTGATGGGGGTGATGGTTGGGACAAACATGGTTTGTATATATTTATTTTGGGTTGGTTAATTCATCTGTTAGATATCTTTTGGATATTATTTATACTACGATTTCCCCTCAAAGTAGTGTATTTTGAGTCGAACCAGGTGACTTTTCCTAATTATGATTAGCTAGCTAGGGGCAACATTAGTATAAATTTTTTAGGATAATTAGGCTAATAGCATGTGACTAATATGATGCTAACAAAATGAGTCAAAGAGAGTGTGGTACCCATACATGAAATTTCGAAATTGACTCCGTCAAAAGGGCAATAATGACTTACCCAGTTTGTGTTAAAAAATGGACACAATTCGATGTTGAGAACAACCCAAATGAAGACATGCACAAATTCTTCAAATTAAAGAGACAAGGCCGCCCTTTACGGGCAAAAATTACCTCAATATTCCAACTTCCATACTTCCTTGATCAAACCCACACGTAGCCACACCTATTCCAGTCAAAACACAACTTGAATCACCGAAAGTGGAGCTTCCTAGCTCGAGATATCGAAGTTTGAAAATGAGAGTTGAAGCTGATTTTTGATATTTAAATACCAAAAATCTGGTCGCTAAAAGGCATTTTTGCTCGCTCAAATCCTAAATTCTGGTCAGTTGAAGCATGCACCAGATATTAGCACTTTCGCTGGTTTATTCAACTTGGAATTCTTCGATGGGGTGCCCAGGATTCGTCCGGAATCCCGTGCGCATGTATGAAATTTATTACCTAGTAAAATTTGTCATTTCAGACTCAACGGCATCATCGAAACTTCCATCTGTGGTCATCTCAATAAAAAACGAGTTCCACACCCAAGTTCCATTTTAAAGCTAAAATCCACAAGAAGTCTCAAAATGAGACCAAAGCCTCGGGAACCGCATGAAAAGTTTGACTAGAACAAACTTGACATTCTGAAGCTAACTACGCTGACAAAATTCTCATCCGAGCATGTTTGCCAAGAATGTTTAATGAAGTCAAACTTTGCTTAAGCTTCCAAGTTAAAACTCATAATAGTACAAACTCGCACCGAAAGTCTCGAGGCTCGAACCAACCATGCCTGTCCCTTGACTAATTTTCCCTTCCAGTGTTGATGGAGCCGTTAGAATTCCGACACGTCTTCTTAAATTTTTGACTGAAGTCTACCATTCAAGTTTAAAGGCTCCAAAACACAGAAA
This sequence comes from Solanum commersonii, assembly GCA_029007595.1. NCBI lineage: Eukaryota > Viridiplantae > Streptophyta > Magnoliopsida > Solanales > Solanaceae > Solanum > Solanum commersonii. Next base: position 55,145 of record JAJTWQ010000518.1, read on the forward strand.
CTTGCACAAAACTCAAACGAACGACCTGACAACTGAGTTGTCAGTTCCAACAAGTCATAAATGACTTGGGGTCGCTACAGTAAAGATCTAAACACTCAAAAGATTAGAAAATAAAGACAGTGACATGGAGGGTCATTATAATATATTAGGAATGCCTTTCGTGTGCATTTATAATTTTTTTGTTTATTATCCATGCTCGTTTTGAATACTCTCGTTGAATATTGATTAATTCAACTTTGAGTTTAGTAGGGTAATTCATGATGGCAACGCCCCCAAAAAATTTCATATTTGAAATTCGAATACGAGATCTATAATTAAGTAAAGATCCCTATATTTCAATATAATCCATTTCAATTGCATTTACAAGTTAATATTCGTTTTTAGATATGACTTCAATAAGAGAAGTGGAAAAAACAAGAAGTATCCACCACTATAATTTACACAAATATTAATATATGATAATTTAATTTATGTATAATTCACACATTGCATAGTTAATTACCTGATTATAATAAGTTTACCTGATTTAATAATTACTTCATTTCATTTCATGTTGTAATGATTTAATAATAATCAAAAACTTTTTAAGTTTGTAATCGATTATAAGCTACATAGATTTGATTAAAGATAATCTAATACAATTCAAACTTAATTATTTCTAAATAGAAAACAAACTAAAATAATGGTAAAAACTCTTTTTTTCCTTTTTAATAAAAAAAATCACATTAGTAATCTAGCTATGCAGTGGCGTAGCCATAAATAATGAAGGATGACTAGTTGAATACTCTTCTTAAAAAAATTATACCATGTATATTAAATAAAAGATAGAAAAAAATTATATAGGTCAAAATATATTTTCATGTATATCTACTAAATTTGACACTCTTAACGAATTTTCTGATTCACCACTGTTAAGCTAGAGCTAGGAGATTAAGAGGTTAGGGACCACAAAAACTTACTCCCTCCGTCCCTTTTTACTTGTCCACTTTAGAAATGACACACAGATTAAGGCAACAATGATTAGCACAGTGAAGTTACAATTTTACCCTTATGACAACTTTTCATTTCAAAATTACAATCACTTCCAAGTGAAATAAATTGGAGAAACAGTTTATTAGAAATTTTCAAAAAGTGTAAATAAGGGTATAATAGGAAAAAATTTGTTGTCTTTTCTTGATTTGTGAAAATGGACAAGTAAATAGGGACATCCAAAAAAGGAAATATGGACAAGTAAAAAGGGACGGAGGGAGTATGATGCAATGACAAGAACTTTCACAAATTTGAGTCATATTGATGAATTTGGGGGAGCACATTTTCGGGCCCATAGTGAATATTTTTTATTCAAAACATGACTACTCGACTCAAAGTAGGTATCAAGTAATGGTTTAGTCGAATAATGATAAGATGCCTCTACTCGATAGAAAATTTTCGGCGAGGCTAGGTTGTAAGACCTAACTACATCCTAACGGCCACTTGCTACACACATGCAATATACTATGTATTTTTTATATTATGGGTTCTAATCAGTGTTTTAAATGGTGGGGCGTGAGGTGAGACGTTTTATACAATACGGGGTGAGGCGTAAGCCCCGAGACATGGGGCGTAAGTCCATGGATCTACTGGGCGTAGTCTCATGTATATTCAATTTTATAGTTTTATTACTAATAAAATAAGCAAAAGTAAACCTTTCAATGATTTTGCAAATAAATATTTATAAATAACCTATAATATATAGAAATTATATTATGATTTTTATTTGAGTTAAGTAGTAATAATCAATAATGAAGAAAAGTATTATAATTACTATTTGAGAAATATCATTACACAAATGATAAAAAAAAAATGATTTAAAGCAAAAAAGGTTCAAAAAAATGAATTAAAAAGCCCCGGGCATACATTTTTATGCCCAGGACTTACGTTATTACGCCCAGGATTTACGTTTTTATGTTCGGGGCTTACGCCTCAAATTTTAGGACTTACGCCTTATGCATCTACATCTTCAAATTACGCCTCAAAGTATTTTTGGTACGCCCGCCCTAAGACTCGCCCAAAAACATTTTTGAAAACACTTGGTTCGAATATATTTTCTTGCAATTTAATAATTTTTACTCATACATTTATCTTTCGTAATGAAATCCAGAATTAACTTGTTAAATGCGGGTAATTCTAACACTAGATTTATTAACAAAACAACTCTGAATAGTAGGAGAAGAAATAGAATAACTTGCCTACAAAATGAGGAAGACACTTGAATATGATCTACCCAAGCCTGAAAGAACTAACTCATAAATACTTTATCAGATTTTTCCAGACATCTAAGGATACATTCAACAAATATTAAATCAAATAAGTAAATCTCCCAACAAAAATAAGGTGGCCAATAAACTTAAGGATAATAGGATAATAAGAATATACAACACCACCTACAAAATGATCATCAAAATCTTTTCAAATAGATTAAAGCCTATAATGAACAACATAATTGGTCCATGTCAATCGATCTATCTATAAAGTAGACAAGTTATAGATAATGCAATTGTGGTACAAGAAATCATCATAACTAAGTTCTTTAAAATGAAAGGGAAAATGCCAACATGATCCTTAAAGTTGATCTGGAAAAGGCTTTTAACAAAATAGAGTGATCCTTTATACGAAAACACTCATATACTTTGGCTTTCCCCAAAACATAATAAACTTAATCATGTCCTACATCTCCATAAGTACTTTAGCAATACTTCTAAATTGTGATAGGACGGAGTATTTTGAACTATCAAGAGGAATAAGACAAGGGACCCATGTCCTCATACATATATTCATCTTATGTATGGTAATTCTCTCAAGGACTAGAATTAACCTTAGGGGACGGATAAAAATATCCCTTAGGCAAGACAAATGGCTTCCTAATAGTAAAACGATGAGATAATTGGTAGTAAAAACATATTTTATAATAGAGGATCCCAGAAACTATCAAAAACTTAATAGGGAGTTTTTACGTATCGATAACACCAAGCTCACACGACTAGGTTGGAAAGATTATACTCGTTTCTTGTTGTACATAAGGGACAAAGGGCAGAACTAAGACCATTTAAATTATTACTATAACTGGATATGGAAATTATATTGTCCAGCAAAAGTTAAATACTTCATATGGTTGTGTAAATACGGAAGTCTCCAAATTCAATAGGAGTAAATATTAATAAATCTTGCCATACAAGTAACCAACCTAAGACTATCATGTTTGGAGTTATGACACCCCACCTATTGAACATGGGAATTAACTCATAATTTAAGGATAATACTAAGAGAATAATGTGTTAAGAAGTATGCTTTATGAGGTATTTTTATTCAGCAATGGTTGTATGTTATATTTTGATGTCAAGCAAGATGCAAAATGAAAGTCGGAAAAAGTTATTGTAACTTTCCTTTTAAGAAATTCTCTTAAATGTTGGGTTAAGTGTGTTGTGGTTTTTATCCTAATAGATAAAGAACTAGTAGTGACATAAAAAAATCGAAGGTCAATGAGGCTAGTTTCCAATGAACTAAACCATTCACCCATACGACTTCAAAATAGAGAGATATTCACATTTTTGTAAGACTTGTGCAAGTAGGTACGTCAAGGTGGGCCCCTAGCCCTATGTCGATTTAGCTTTATAAAAGTTGTTTTACACAGAAAAATCAATAAAAATTCATATAAAATAAAAATAAAATTCCCTAAATTCTCCATGGATATTGATTCTTTTAACTCGGAAGTTTAACAGAAGTTGCTCTATATAGCAAGCTCATCATTTTGGTATAGTTTTTCCCATCGATTTCATGGAGTATCTTCATGGGTGTTGTGGCAGCGAGATAGCAGATGTTTATTGAGTATTTGGCAGGATCTATGGATATATATTGTCAAGGTAGGGATCTCTTACACTTATCTATTTGTTGAATTGAGATTCTAAGCTTATAGTTATGAAAAGTTGTAAATGTCGTTGACTTGTGGTAGTTTCTCGTTGACTTTGGCTTCGGCTGTTGTTATTTTAAAGAGGCAGATTGTTTAGCTTGGTGTCTCAAAGGTTTTGTCAAGGAAATCATTCCCCTTTGACCCTCATTCATAATCTTATGTTGTAGTAGCGTTTTATAGATTTTTGAGCCATGAAATGGTGTTTTGGATATTGTTTCTCTGGAAAGACCCTTTGTCATAATAAGTTGGGTTATTATTGGTGTATATTGATGGTGTTAATGAGTTGGAGGTACTGGGGGTTGGTTTGATTCTTATCAGAGTCATGTAAAAGGTTGTTGGATCGAATGACGTCAAGTACACCTAGAAATAGTGCCCCGAGCTCGTCACTCCTTTGAGATGTGGTTAGAATATAGTTCCATTTATTATTTTTATTGGACTCATTTTATGCTTAGGAGTTGGCCAGTCACGAGTGTGACATTAACACCTTATTAATTGTCTATGGCTCGTTCTCGCACCTTGTTGATTCTAGCCATTGTTGTATTATGATAGGTTGGTCAAGTTTCATACATACACCTTTGAGGTTTCAGTTGAAAGGTATGTTAAGATTATTCTCTTATATTGAAATTTTCCTTAAAGATTAGAAGCTATACAATAGGATTGTTATCATTGATGTACCCGCATTTATAATTGTTGGTGGTTGGTTGCTCGAGTTGTTATATCCCCCCTTTTCAGTACTCTTATTCTATTAGTAGTGGTTCTATGTTGGGCACAACTTAGAGATTATTTGTATAAATTGCTTATAGTTAAATTGATCGTCTTTAGCCCGTTGAGTTGTTTATTATTTCCCTTGGGATATTATGGTTAGATGCCTAATAGGTCTATGAACTACCTACGGGGGCTATGTTGTTGCCTAAGATGGCTATGTCTTGCCTACAATACTTTATTGATGCCTAAGAGGGCTATGAATTGCCTACAAATTTATATTGTGTCCTAAGAACGCTATGTCTTTGCCTACGGGGATATATTGATTTCTAAGAGGTCTATATGCTTTATAGGGGTCTATACTATTGATGAAGTGGGAAATGTGACTTTCTACGCGGCTAAGGTTCTACCGATAGGGGTATATAAATTTAATTGGCACATTTTGGGCTTATGAGGACTGAGTAGGCGGTGTTGTTTGTTGTTTGTACCATCCAAGCTTGCGGGGGCTTGCTTAGGTTGTTGTTTGATTATTTTTGTATGTTCATATTCGGGAGGAGGGTAGTTGTCACGACCCAAGGGTACCCCAAGATGTAACATGGCATATAGAACCCCGAAGGACTCCATACAAGCCACTTAGTCCTCATAACATAAGAAATAGAACAATTTAGAGTAAAACAACATTTCAAGTCCAAAAAGGGTTTTATAGAAAAGCGGAAGTCTAGATACTTTGTCTCATCATAGCCATCTATTACAATCGAATGAATTGGGCCTAACCCATACATCATGTCCAAAAAAGGAAATACAATGAAAAGGAACCAAAACAATAAAACTCCATCCTCGAAGAATGAGGACTCACCAAGCTCGGAAAATCTCTAGATCAACACTTAGCCACAAAACTAATGACCTAATTTAATCGGACCCTACATTTGGAAAAATTGTAGGCAAGAGTATTCATTAGTACAAAAATGCACCAAGTATGATAGCTATGTATAAAAACATGCTAAAAGGGACATTTTATTTCATAACATGCAATTTGACAAGTTAAAACATCATATGAGAGATAGTTGGAAAACATAAGTCATAAGATCATATTCAATGCAAACTAGCATCATCTTTAAAACCCTTGAACACTACGAGATACTTCTTTAAGCATGTCTTAGTTTATTATTAATCTTGTTGTGGGAGATAAGCCTTAACCGACATTGAGACCATATGAGCTATCACATGATCACCCGGTGACTCCCACACCGAAAAGGTTGGTCTACTTGCCTAAGGTAGAACTAGTAACTCTTAGCTTAGGTGGATCCACTAGCTAAATATCCTATGGGGGCACGTAGTTTATGGGATACAAAGATTGCTACTAGAAACCCGGACTCAACTTCGTGAATGCTTCCATCTCATGAGACTTACTTTGGAAACTCGGACTCAACTACGTGAGAGTTTCCATTTTGGAAGTCTGGACTCAACTTCGTGTGAGCCTCCCTCTCATATTCAATATCCACTCGGTGCTAAGTATAAATCCTGAGAATACTTATTAAGTCTTGACTTAACTCATGTCTCATGGAAGGAGGTCCTTGACAACCAATCCAAGTTAGTTCATTAGGATATCTCTTTAGACCATGCGTGAGAAAACCTTTCACCATCCATGATCACTTTTACTCTTAGATTCAATTAGGTGAGAAAAGCCTTTCAACCTTAGAATCTTTACTATGTGAGAAAGCCTTTCACATTAATGTTCATATGTGTTTATGAGAATGTCCTTTCAATCAATACAACAACAATTTCATAATCATTGACTCTTTACTCTAAAATTGTCCTTGAAGTATTTACATAGATTTCATAAAAACATGCATAATCTCATACTTTGCTCTTTCAAGGATCAAAACCTACTTTCAACCACCACATCTAGAATTCAAACATTATATAGGAATTTCATCTTAATTTCATGTGATTCTATCACCTCATGCATTAATTCATAAAATTCCTCTTTCATCAACAAAGACCCACATCATAAGATCACAATTGAGAAATATGGGAATTACATGGGTTCATGGGGAACATCATAAAAACCATAAAAGTTCATCAATTCATGCTTAATATAACACAATTCAATCATTAAAATCAAGTTTGAAAGGAACCCATGGATTTTGAAGAAAACCCTAATAATTGGGAATTTACCTTTTTGAAATTGGAAATTTCGAGGGAACTCCATGGATGAAAGCTACCATACCTTATTATCAAGGCCCAAAGAAATTTATGTACAAAAGCTGCTTCTTGAACCCTAGCTTGAATCTCCTCCTCCTCATCCTTCTTCTAGAGAGAAATATTTGAGAGGAAGAAATTTTGGGGATTTATTTTGGGTTTTGAAAATAATGACTTGAATGAGTGAGTTTTGGGGTTAAAATGACTTATATATGGGTCCTAGACTTGGGCAAAACTACATAAACTTTGAGTTAAAACAACTAGGAAAAGACCCAATAACCCCTGACTTAAAAGCAGTCGAACTGGCTCACTGGCTCACTGGAAGCTCACCACGGGTCGTCATGACCACCACGGCCCGTCAAACGGGTCGTGAAGAATTTCAGCCTGACAATGCTTCACTATTTTGGGGATAACTTTTTACTCCGAGATGAGAATTAGGCAAAATCGATGGCGTTGGAAAGAGGACTCAAAGACCTTTAATTTGATAGGTCATGGGCCATCTAATTCATTTTGTACTAAAAGGTATGATCGTTTGAAGTTGACCCTAAACTCTAAGTCTAATGAAAACCTTTCACGGGCGTCTTCATGGTCAGGGATTCACAGGTCGTTGTGATTCCTGTGGCCCTTGATCAGTAAATCAGCTTGCCACCCCTTAACCTACTCAACCTAACTTAAGACCACAACCTATCCCATGGCCCGTAGTGGCCTTCCACGAGCGATCAAGTGGCTCGTGATGAGGGTCCTAATTTAGGCCTTGATGAGGCTCTTGCCTCACCACCACGAGTGATTCCATGATCCATGGTGACCATCACGAGCCGTAATGGCTCTCATAGGAGGTGAGAAGCCTTTGGTTAGCCTCTTTGCTTAGGTCTACAGGCACCACCACGACTCATGGTCCCCTTCACAACTCATCGGGACTTTCATGGAGGGTGTCAAGGCTAAATCTAGGTTTGGAACCCTTCCCTTGGATCCTTGCCCTTACTCTTAGCCCTAGCTTAGCCTACTAGATTTCGAGGTGTTACATATCTCCCCCTTGGGAACATTCTTCCTCAAATAGAATTCTAGACATCTCTTATAGGAAAAGACTCAAGACTAGCAACGCATCATGCATGCAACTCATCAAAATGCACAAAACAAAGGAGGAAACATCAACTCCAAACTAAATATACTCAATGCAACTCAAGGAAAGTAGGAACTAGTCCTAACAAACCAATATGCATGAAATTTCAAAATTTCTCATCTTCAAGGAAACCCTAACATCAAGCTAAAAGCACGCTTGACACAATCATATGGAGCCTATATGCAAATCATACTCAAAAGCATAGCTAAAACATGTTCATCAATTCGTCTCATGAAGTCTATAGGCAACTCATACTCTATGTATAACAACATGAGGAAAATCAATCATGTAAGCTCATTTTCATTCAAAACATAAGTTTTTCATGAACATGCATAACATAAGGCAATCATGGAAACAAATAAAACATATGACTCCAAAACATAGGACAAACCAAGAGGAGCTTATTATCTCAAGCAAGAGTAGGAGTAGAAGGAAAAAGATGAGGATATGGGGACATCATATTGGCTTCCCTCCCAAGTAGCACCCTCAACTAAATTATTACTTCATAACACTTACACGGGAGAAACTTCCTTGTTCCTCAACCTCGTAACTTGCCAGTCTAAAATCTCTACCGAAACTTCTTTATTAGAAAGACTTTCATCAACTCCCAACCCTTCTAAGGGAACCATGGATGTCGGATCTCCAACACACTTCTTAAGCATAGAGACATGGAAAAACCGGATACACCAATGCCAACTCACTTGGCAAATTTAACTCATAAACAACCTTACCAATACGTCTCAAAATCTTATATGGGCCTACAAAATGGGGACTAAACTTACCTTTCCTTGCCAAACCTCAACACACCCTTTATAGGTTAAATTTTCAAGTAAAACCCAAATCATGAACACTAGGGACACTCAATAACCTTGCTATCTAAGCACACCATCTCCCCCTTGGGAGAAAGCCTCATTAGATTTCTTAAGCACCTCTTCTTTCAAGTCAACCAAAATTGGATCAAGCCCTTCCTTAGCTTTCACATTCGCCATCAAAGACGATTCAGACCCATTGTAAACCATAATACCACCCTTGGTGGAATCCACTAATTGAACATCTAATTGGGTCAACCTATGAATATGTCGAATCAACTCTTCCTTTTCTTCACTTATATGAGCCATACTACCCATAGACAATCAACTAAGAGCATCTGCTATCCCATTACCTTTACCGAGGTGATAAAGAAAACTCGTGTCTAGATCTCTCAATAACCCCAGCCTCATTCCTTGTCTAAGATTCAAATCTTTTGATTGAGCACTATTACAAACATATCAAGGTATTTTCTAAACACCCTATTCATCAAATTTTCATATACTTTTGCCGAAGCATTAGTCAACGAAAACGATATTACCATAGAGTCATAATGACCATACCGGGTTCTAAAAGACATTATCAAACTATCATCACCCTTCACCCTCAATTGGTGATAACCCGATCGACGATCAATCTTAAAAAGAAGTAATTAGCCCCTTGAAATTGGTCAAACAAAAATCTATTTCCCTCACCCTAACTAGATGGTAAAAGCAACCTTTAGCCATCATCCTCTTAACCTTCATATAAGGAACAACTAACCTCTAGGCATAGAACTTCCCCCTTCCATTCTAGGATAGACTTATTTGGGAATTGAAACTACACGAGTTCTACAATCAATAGAAGCATAACAAAAGTGCAGCCAATCCATACCAAGAATAATATCAAAATCTAACATATCCAGCTCTACCAAGTCAATAAGAGTAACTCTATGGGATAAGGAAATGAGGCACTTTTTATAAACCTTCTTAGCCATCACAAAATAACTTACAAGAAAAAAGACAGAAAAAGGTTCTAACAACACATCTGGAAGAACATCAAACCTCATAGCCACATATGGAGTCACAAAAGACAAGGTAGAACCAAGATCTAATAAAACAAATAAATCTATTTGTAAAACTTTTAACATTCTGGTAACCATGTTCGGAGAACTCTCTTGCTCACCTTGGTTTGAAGAGCACAGTAGTGGTTTTATTTGGGAGTATGGGAACCCGAACCATTAGGAGAAGTTTGCTTGCCCTCTCTTTCTCTAGCCCTAAGTATTGGGCAATCCCTTATTTTGTGACTACTCCTACCACAACCAAAACAACCGTCTATGCCGGCTAGGCACTTACCCTTGTTCTTCTTCCCACACTTAGCACAAGCAGGCCTAGGCAATGATGATCCACTATAATTAACTTCTTTAGGCATAGGGTTAGACACCCTATCTTTGTTATACCTGGAGCATTGGAGGAACCTTGACCGAAAAACCTTTGTCAAAATCTTGGTCGACTTTGTCCATTGGACCTTTCTTGAGAGGAATTATCATCATCAATTCTAGACCTTTTATTCTCCCTAGATATCCCTTTAAGTTTCTCCTCTTCAATCTGTTGGGCATAAGCCATAAGACGAGAAATATCCATATCATGGTTAAGCATAGCCGTACAACATTCTTTCTCTACTAAGTAAGACATACTCGACACAAACTTACTCATTCTCGACCTAGGGTCGGCCACTATAGATGGAGCATATCTTGGCAACCGGGTGAACCTTCAATCATATCATTAACACTCATATTACCTTACCGAAGGTTAATAAACTCAAGTACCATTGCCTCTCTCATCTCCAGAGGGCAGAACCTATCAAGAAAATAATTTTTTAACTTTTCCACTGTATAGGACCCGCTTCTACCGGCCTCCCTTCTTTTCATTGGTTGAACCAAATCTGAGAAATCCCCTTAAGTTGTTACGCGACCAATTTTACCCTCTCTACCGGAGTCACTCCCACAAGTCCAACACCACGGAGACCTCATCTATAAACTCTTGAGGATCTTCCTCTATTTTTGACCCATGAAAATTTTTGGTTTTTATCTCGACTTGAGTCAACATTTGAAAAGCAAACCTAAAATCCGCATTAGTCACTTAATTGGTCCAAGGGTCGACCAAAACTTGAGGAGCTTGAAGAGAAGCTCTTTGTTCAACATTATCTCCCTTAATTCCACCAGTGAAATTTCCTTGAGTATTCATGTCTTGTAGAACCTTTGGTAAGGATTATGAGAGAGATCTTATAGAGTTGAACTCTATGGCACGACTTAGAGTACTAAAGAAGTGGAGTTTCCTAATCATATTGTAGCCTCTCATTCATAAATGTGGCGCGCTTCACACTCATGAACAAGACTCTACTAGACGTAGCTTGTGAGACATCATCCTAGGACCATTCTAAACCTTGTGCTCTGATTACCAAGTTTGTCACGACCCAGGGGTACCCCCTAGATATAACATGGCATATAGAACCCCGAAGGATTCCATACAAGCCATTTATTCGTCATAACATAAGATATAGAACAATTTAGAGCAAAACAACATTTCAAATCCAAAATAGTTTTATAGAAAAGTGGTAGTCTAGACACTTTATCTCATCATAGCCATATATTACAATCGAATGAAATTGGTCCTAGCCCATACATCATGTCCAAAAGAGGAAATACAAAGAAAAGGAACCAAAATAATAAAACTCCATCCTCAAAGAATGAGGACTCACCAAGCACAGAAAATCTCTAGATCAACACTTAGCCACGAAGGCGATGACCTGGCGCCGGACACTACATTTGGGAAAAATGTAGGCAAGAGTATATGTTAGTACAAAAATGCACTAAGTAAGATACCTATGCATGAAAATATTTAAAACATGATAAAAGGGACATTTTATTTCCTAACATGCATTTTTAACAAGTTAAAACATCATATGTGAGATAGTTGGAAAACATAAGTCATAACATCATATTCAATGCAAACTAGCATAATCTTTAAAACCCTTGAACAATACAAGATACTTCTTTAAGCATTTCTTAGTTCATTATTAATCTTCTGTTGGGAAATAAGCCTTAACCGATATTGAGACCATGTGAGCTATCGCATGATCACCCGATGACTCCCACACCGAAAAGGGTTGGTCTACTTGCCTAAGGTAGAATCCGTAACTCTTAGCTTAGGTGAATCCACTAGCTAAATATCTTACGGGGGCATGTAGTTTATAGGATACAGAGATTGCTACTAGAAACCTGGACTCAACTTCGTGAAGGATTCCATCTCATGAGACTTACATTGGAAACTCGGACTCAACTATGTGAGAGTTTCCATTTTGGAAGCCTGGACTCAACTTCGTGTGAGCCTCCATCTCATATTCAATATACATTCGATGCTAAACATAAATCCCTTTGAATACTTATAAAGTCTTGACTTAACTCATGTCTCATGGAAGGATGCCCTTGACAACCAATCCAAGTTAGTTCATTAGGATAGATCTTTAGACCATGTGAGAAAACCTTTCACCATCCATGATCACTTTTACTCTTAGATTCAATTAGGTGAGAAAAGCCTTTCAACTTATAATCGTTACTATGTGAGAAAACCTTTCACATTAATGTTCATATGTGTTTATGAGAATGTCCTTTCAATTAACACAACAACAATATCATAATCATTGACACTTTACTTTCAAAGTGTCCTTAAAGCGTTACATAGATTTCATAAAAAACATGCATAGTCTCATACTTTTCTCTTTCAAGGTTCAAAACGTACTTTCAATCACCACATATAGAATTCAAACATTAGGTAGGAATTTAATCTTAATTTCATGTGATTCCATCACCTCATGCATTAATTCATAAAATTCCTCTTTCAATAACAAAGACCCACATCATAAGTTCACAATTGAAAAATACGGGAATTACATGGGTTCATGGGGGAACATCTTAAATACCATAATAGTTCATCAATTAATTCTTAATATAACACAATTCAATCATTAAAATCAAGTTTTAAAGGAACCCATGGATTTTGAAGAAAACCCTAACTATTGGGAATTTCTACCTTTTTGAAATTGGAGATTTTGAGGGAACCCATGGATGAAAGCTACCATACCTTACTATCAAAGCCCAAAGAAATTGATGCACATAAGCTTGCTTCTTGAACCCTAGCTTGAATCTCCTCCTCTTTCTTCTTCAAGTTTCTAGAGAGAAATATTTCAAAGGAAGAACTTTTGGTGATTTATTTTGGGTTTTGAAAATAATGATTGAATGGGTGAATTTTGGGGTTAAAATGACTTATATAGGGGTCCTAAACTTGGGAAAAATGACATAACTTTGAGTTAAAACAATTCGGAAAAGACCCACTAACCCATGACTTAAAAACTACAAATTGGCTCACAAAAGCTCATCACGGGTAATCATGACCACCACGGCTCGTTAAACGGGTTTTGAAGAATTTCAGCCTGACAGTGCTTTACTATTTTGGGCATAACTTTTCACTTAGGGGTGAGAATTGGGCAAGCTTAGTGGCGTTGGAAAGTAGCCTAGATTTCCACCACTCAACCCACTCAACCTAACTTAAGACCACGACCTCTCCCATAACACATAGTGGCCTTCACGAGCCGTCAAGTGGCTCGTGGGGAAGGTCTCAATTTGGGAAGCCTTGGAGAGGCTACTGCCTCACCACCACAACTGGCACCACGAGCCGTCTTGGCTTTCGTGGGAGGTGAGCAGCCTTTGGTTAGCTACTACCTAGGTCTATGGGCACCACCACGATTCGTGGTGCCCTTCATCGCTCATGAGGACTTTCATGAAGGGTGTCAAGGCTAAATCCTAGGTTTGGAACCCTTCCCTTGGACCCTTTCCTCACTCTTAGCCTTAGATTAGCGTACTAGATTCCAAGGTGTTACAATAGTACACTTATTTTATTCTTGATTTCCTTACCATATTACATTCAGTATATTATGATACCTTCTCATTCAGTCTATTGCCTTTCTTACTTAGCACCTTATTTCATACTAACACCCCATTGCCTGAAGTGTTGTATTCATGCCTACAAGTCCTGATAAATGACTTGATAGACCTCTTCAACAGTACAATTGACTTCTCTAAAGTTGGTCAGCCCCTTTCTTCTAGAGCTTCCAGAGTTAGGAGGTTTGTTGGCTTTTGTTGTATATAGTTTTTGGTAGGTCGGGGACCCCATCCCAACCAAGCTTTACTACTCTCTGCGGCTTGCAGACTAGTGTTTTAGGTAGTATAGCCACGTTATTGGCTGAAGTTTGTTGGTTGGCTGAAGTTTGATGGTTGTTTGGTACATGTATTGTCTTGATGCATAGTTATTTTTAGATTTTGTATAGAGATCATTGTAGCTTTGATGGCCCACATAGCTTTGTTTATGATTTCTAGATACCATGGTAGCTATGAAGGCCTAAATAGGCTAGTGTGCTACATGGTTTGTGCTTTATATAAACTGTTGGGAGTATCTATTTTCTTTGTAGAGTTGTTGATAGAGGCCTTGTCGGTCGAAGGCTTAGTTTTAAGCCGATACATACTTCTCTTGTTTTTCCTAAGTCTCTTTGCCTGCCATGCGTCATTAGCATGTCGTTCAACACAACCAGCTGATGCATAATTTTGTGCATTAGGTGCTAGTTGTGTCCCTTGAGTTTGGGGCGTGAAAAACTTTTATCAAATCAACATCATATCCTAGGGAGTTTACAAGCCATGTCTCGTAGACTTTTGTTTATAAGTTTGTTGTGCACCACATTTTATAATCAAGAAGCTACATACATTTTCTGGAAATTTACCCTTTTTCTTGCTCAAATCATGCTATAGATTTGAGCCATAAGAGTTGAGCTCATTGGTTTATGATTGTCATTGGGCTTGTACTTGATGAGTCGGGAATTTGACTCCATTAGGGCTCATTATTCAATAAATTAGTATTCTCAATGCCTATTTTGTGCTTATAACTGGTGTTAATGTGTTTATATGCAGCAATGAAGGTTTAAGAACAAGTCAAGGACAATATGATGCGAAAAGAGAGAAACGGTTGGAAAAAATTTGAAGAAAAGTGAATTTGGAGCTCGCAAAAGCCACTTGGTGACTCGTCGAGTAAGCCTCCAACCCGCTAAATAATCCAACTAAATAGCCCATGTACCAAGCCAACTTGGCGAGCAAAAAGATTATTTGGCGACATGCTAAATGGGTCGGCGATCACGACCCAGCTCGCCTAATCTTCTAGAACAATTGGATATAGGGGTCAAGCCAACAGGCGAGAAGAGTGCAACTTAGAGGATCGCCAAGTTGTTTGGTGATCTTGACTATCTTAGCAGGTGGACTCCATGTTGAGTTTTTGGGAAGTTTTTGGAAACGTATAATTTCAATTTATGAAAAGAGAAAAGGGAGTTTTGAGAGATAGAGAGAGTGTGTGTATTCTCTAGTTTTGAGAGCTTTTACATATACTTTGGGTGAGGATTTGGATTCTAGTCTTAATTTTGATGTTGAGCATTGGAGATTGTTGAAAATTTCAGATGGATAATATTTTTGGTAATGATTTTTTGCTTTTCACCATGTTTGGCTAAAATCCCTTACCTTAGGGGTGTGATCATGTAGTCGAATGCATTAATTAGCTTATGGGTATTGTTAATTTCTGAATTTAATGTTGTCTTGAAATGAGTTTAATTGAATATTCATGTTTTCATTGATGAATTGAAGTTGCAAATTTGGTTCTACCGTAGATCTCTATTCTTGCTTAAGAAAGATGCTTAGAGTGGAATGAATGATTAATAGTTGTATTGATTGTTTTTGTTATCAATCCAGCTTGAGAAAGTGGGTTTGATTGCGTCTTTATTACCCAACTTGAGAAAGTGGGTTTAATTAAGGAATTGGGTTATATTGTATTGTGAATCTTGTTAAGGTTCGAGAGAACTCACTCGAAACATGATAGCTGAGTGAGAGATAACTATTGTATTCAAAACCTAGCCTATCAATTGAGATTCAACAACTTAAAGTAATTAGTAATTACCCATTAAGCGAAATTAGCATTTGATTGATCATATTCCTAAGGTCCTCTCTCTAATCGTTTAATTCCAATGTTATTAGTTCCTTGTTAACAATTGGTTACCTTTATTTGATATTGATCACTGAAATTTATTTATTTAGTTTAAGTTGCGTAGTTTCTTACTCCTACAAAAGATTAGAACACTTCTTTACTTTGTAATTGAATTATTTATCGTATCACTCCCAATGGGATCAACCCCAACTCATTGTTGGCTTTATATTTGTTAGCGACTGCCTACACTTTGAATCAGAAGAAGTGTAGTTGAGAGTTATCAGTACTCACACCATACATAATGACAATATGGACATCATGTGAATTCATGTCATTAAACAGAACATAGAGGTGCTTTGATATCAACATTGTACATATGAGAGAGTCGAGAGAAGGAAACAAAAGAGAGAGACGCACGAGTTTTAGATAGAGGCCTAGGGTTGCTCCAAAGCTGCAGTTTCGGGGAACACTTTACACCTTAATAGAAGTCCTAGGGTAGCGGGTTGATCTTTGGGGCGGTCAGGTTCGGGTGAGAGCTCATGAGCACCACACTCACAACATCAAAGGGTTCCATTTTGATCATTCGTGTCACATTGTGATACATGCAATAAGCACATGCTGGGAGATTCCATCAGGGCTCTAGAACATGCTATTTTTCTGTCAAAGATGGTCATATGCAAATATATTATCCGTTTAGGGACAAACAAGGTTAACAACACAGACAAATTAGTAACAAGATCATTATCTTCACAATATCCTTTAGAGTGTGGTTCCCAAATTTTATCAGGTATAAGTTGACGTCAAGAGGGGCATCTAGTTTCATTAGTGGACAAAAGTGCACATAAGTAATATAGGTCATTAGTATTCATAGCCATTGGCGGATGTTGTGACATCTATATTAAGTGGTTGCGCCTATTGTGTTTATGTTTTATAGATCCATGCTACACATTATCATATGTTATTCCATTACTCACTTGGAACTTATGTATAGTACCAAAGCATTGCAAAGACCTTTTTATTGTGTCTTCCCCAATTGATGGTTGTATTATTTCCTAGAGGTTTTTAAGATTGTACTGTACAAATTATTGTTGTCAGACCTCTGCATACTAGACAGAACTATAGATGCTTGACTTTAATATTATAATGGGTATGGATTAGTTAACATCTTGTTATGTCAATGTTGACTATCGAGCAAATACTATTAGTTTTTCGAGACTAGAAGGTTAATATGACAACACTGGAACACAAGTTCATTTCCTTTATTGAAACAATGACATGATCACCAAATGTTGCATTTACCATACATGCAGTTTTAAGATATTGATATGGAGCTACCAACTCTTTAGTTTATTTCAATGGCTAATGAGTTTCTATACGAGCTTTATAGTATTCCCTTAGAACGAGAAATTAATTTTGCTATCACTACAATACCATATATCTAGCATATATCAATTCCTCTGTATAGAATGACACTAGTAGAATTAAAAGAATTGGAGGAGCAACTAAAAGATCTATTAGGTAAGGGCTTTATCAGACCGAATGCATCACTGTGAGGTGCACATGTATTGTTTGTATGAAAGAAATTGGGTCAATGCACATGTGTATAGACTAACAATATCTCAATAAGGTTACTATAAAGAACAAATATCCACAACCAAGGATTGATGATTTGTTTGACCATCTACAATGTGCCCAATGTTTTTGAAAAATTATTTATGTTCAGGGTACCATCACATGCGGGTTTGAGAGAGTGATATTCAAAATAGAGCATTTAGGACATGATATGGTCATTTTGAGTTTCTTGTGACGTCTTTCAATTGACAAATGTCCTAGCAGTATTTATAGACCTGATGAAAAGTATATTTAGGCAATTTTTAAACGTTTTTTGTTTTGGTGTTTATTGATGATATTCTCATATATTCACGATCAGAGTTAGAGCATAAAGACCATATCTTAGCGGTTCTTAAGATACTTCGAAGTTAGAAGTTGTATGCTAAGCTCTCCACATGTGTGTTCTGGTTGAATTTGGTGGCCTTGTTTGTCCATATGGTATCATATGCTTTTATATAAGTTGACTTCTTTTTGGAAGATTGATGCCATGAAGACTTTGCCTAGACCAACGACACCAACAAATGTTCATAGCTTTTTGCAGTTAGTAGGTTAATATAAAATGTTTGTATATTGATTCTCTTCACTTTCAACACCATTGACTAAGCTAACTCCAATAGTAACCAAGTTTTAGTGAACTGCAACATGTGACCAGAGCTTTCAAGAGCTAAAGGATAGATTCACTTTAGCCACAGTATTGACCTTGTAGAAGGTCTAGAATGCTATGCGGTGTATTGTGACACTTTAGGTATCAAATTGGGTTCTATTCTAATGCAACATGGTAAGTTAATTACTTACGCTTCTAGACAGCTAAAGAAAAATGAGAAAAACTACCCAACCCCATGATTTAAAGTTGTCCATAGTTATTCATGCCTTGAAGATCTCAAGGCATTACTTATATGGCGTGCATATTATTGTCTATATAGATCATAAAAGCCTCTGATTTATTTTCAAGAAAAAGGATTTGAATCTACGACAACGTTGATAGGTCGAGTTGTTAAAAGATTATGACATAGACATCCTGTACAGTGCAAGGAAGGAAAATATAATAGCGGATGCGCTAAGTCATAAGTCTATAAGAAACTTAATCATAGTTAGGAGTGGGGAAGTAGGAGATGGCTCGAAATCATTATCAGCTAGCTAATTTAGGGGTTATGTTGTTAGATTCTAATGATGTGGTCACAATTCGGGGCACAACTATATCATATCTTGTTATGGATTTGAAGACACGACAACATAAGGATCCTATCTTTGAGCAGCTCAGGGGCAAGGCTCAGCAGCAGAAGTAACTAGCTTTCAATATTGCAAAAGACAAAATCCTTAGATATAAAGATTGATTGTGTGTTCTAGATACTGCACGTCTTTGACAATAGATTATTGTAGAAGAATACTATTCCCATTATTCTATTCACCCAGGATTTACAAAGATGTATCTTGATAATAAAAAGACCTACTAGTGTCCTAGGATGAAGAAAGATATTACTAACCTCGTAATTACGGTTCCTTCGCTTGTCATTATGTAAAGGTCAAGTACTTGAAATCAAGTGGGCCGACTCAAGAGATACACATTCCATTGTGGAAATGGGGGTGATAAATATAGACCTTTTTTTACAGGTTTTCCTTGCTTGCGATGAAAGTTTGAATCTATTTGGGTGATTATTGACTAGCTAAGAAAATCATCCCATTTCTTGTCAATCAAGACCACATTTCTAGTTCTAGATTTTGCAGGGCTATACATTAGAGATATTTTTAGACTGCATGGTGTCATTGTATCGATTGTTTCAGATAGAGGGCCACAATTTATAACAGATATTTGGAAATCTTTCTAGAAAGGTCTAGGGACAAGGTAAACCTTAGTACAACATTTAATCCTCAGACTAACGACCGAGATGAACATACGTTCCAGATGCTTGAGGGTATGCTACGGGGTGTATGTGCTAGATTTCAAAGGAAATTGGGATGATCACTTACCACTTACCGAGTTTGCTTATTATACTATCTATCATTCAAGCATCGGTATGGAATATATGAGGCTTTATATGGAAAAAATGTAGATTCTTTCTTGGTAGTTTTGAGGTTGGAGAATCGGGATCATTTGGACCAAACATAGTGTATCAGAGTCGTGGAATAGGTTAAGTAAATAGAGTGCGGTTGTTGATAGCTCATAGCCGTCAAAAATATTAGATTTCAGAGGACTGTATTATGAAGAAATTCCTTTTTCATATCAGATCACCAATTAAAGATTGTGAAATCAATATATAGCTTTTGTAAAAGTATTATGGTAGAGCTATAATGTTGAGGAGCTAAGAGGGAAAGCTGAGGAGGACATAAAATCCAAATATTCCCACCTACTCTTTCCTTCAAATAAGTAGACCAACATTTAATTATATGATGTATGTTACTTATATGCTATATGAGTGCTTGTATTGTTTTCTATGATGCCATAAATATTATCATCATTTGAGGATGTATGTTTTTAGGGGAAGTATGTGACACCCCACCGGTTTGAACGTTGGAATTAACTCATAATTTAAGGATAAGATTAAGATCCTAATGTTTTAGGCTGCATTCTTTAAGATTTATTTTTAGTAAACAATGGTTGTATGTTATCTTTTAAACTCAAGCAAGATGCAAAATGAAAGTTGGAAAAAAGTTATTGTAACTTTCCTTTAAGAAGTCCTCTTTCAATGTTGGGTTAAATGTGTTGTGGTTTTTATCCTAACTAATAAAGAACTAGTGCCCCCTCCCCAACATACCAAATAAAATGTATACTAGTCTAGTTTCCAACACACTAAACCGTTCATCTATATGACTTCGAGAATAGAGATATTCACATTTTTAAAGACTATGCAAGTAGGCATGTGAAGGTGGGTCCCTAGACCCTATGTCGGTTTAGCCTTATAAAAGTTGTTTTAGCTTCATTTTAACTTAGAAAAATCAACAAAAATTCATATAAAATCAGAATAAAAGTCATTTAATTCTTCATTGATATTGATTCTTTCAATTCAAAAGCAACGAAAGTTGCTCTATAGAGAAAACTCATCATTTTTAGTATAGTTTTTTCCACATCGATTTCATGGAATATCTTCATGGGTGTTGTGGCAGCGAGATACTTGTGGTTAGAGGTTTCAGATAGTCACTAGGAGTTTATTGGCTGGTTGGGTAGCCCCATTATTGGGTACTTATTGTTAGAGGTTTCACATATTCCTAATGGTCATGTTGCTCACTTTCATTCATATGCATTGCTTATCACCGATATACTTGTTTGTAGTATGCACCCTCCAATTTATGGGGGCTGGTTCGATTATGTTTCTTGCTTATACATTTCGAACTTATGGGGGTCAGATATGATACTGTTTGACTATATTATGTTTTCTGTTATTATTTTCTTGTTAGCCGATAGGCTTTGACTTTAGAACTGTGGTCGGGGATCCTCCTTACCCTTTGTAGTTGACTTGGTACCTTAGTTACTTGTAAATAGGTTTATGGCTTGCATTCCATCCTTCCAAGTACGTTCTTTACTCAACTTCTTTTCCCTTGTATCTTGTTTTTTCTCCTTCTTGTCTAACATGTTATCCATGTTTAGTTATATGTGTTATGTATGCCCTAATTACTTGTTGTTTATGCTTGTGTTATCTCTTAAGCTCGATCTGTCGTGCCTACTGAGTACCATTTTTTGTGTACATACTACATTTTTCTCGTACACCTACATCCTCTTCCTTAACAATATATGTAACACCTCAAAAATCTGACTAAGTTTGAACAATAGAGAAGGTCAAACCACATAGGGGGTTCACGGGTAGTGAAAACGACCACGACCTGTCACACTGCTCGTGGTTGTGCACCCAACATAATGTGAAAGACCACGAACCACTAGTTGGTGTGAGCTCCACATGAGGCCGTGAAGTTGTCCTTGAAAAAGAAAGCAGAACAACCGTGGCTACTATGAAGGACCATAGACCACATGCCGGTGTTAGAGCTTTACATGAGACATGAAGTGGCTCGTGAAAGAGGCTTTTTACATACTTTGAGGTTTGGGTCAACTTAGAACGATCATATATTTCAGTACAAAAATGGTTTAGGTGGCCCACTACCTATCAAATTAAAGGTCTTTGAGTCTTCTTTCCAACGCCACCAACTTTGCCTACCCCAGCCCAAAAGTAAAAAGTTATGCTCGTTTTTAGTGAATCTCTGTCGGGCAAAGCATCTTCACAACCCACTGGACGGGCGTGGGGCTCTAGCCTGGTCGTGAAGCCTATCTTAAAGTGACTTCGTCAGCATTTAAGTAATGTTTCACCCTCAAAGTCACTGGTTAAGCACCATAGACGTCTACACTACAAATTCTTAGTTATCAAGACTACAGATTCAACGAAGGACTACGCCAAACTCTATATCAATGAGATGGTCAGGTTGCATGGAGTTCCCTTTTGTATGTCATCTCATATAGAGGTCCTCAGTTTTACATCCCATTTCTAGAAGTCATTTTGAAAGGTATTATTGGTACAAGTAAATTTCAAGACAATATTTCATCCACGGACGGATGGTTAGAGAGTACTATTCAGATCTTAGAGGACATGTTGAGAGCTTACGTGATAGAATTCAAGGGTTGGGATAATCACCTTTCTCTCATAGGAGTTTGCCTATAGTAACAACTTTTATTCCAGCATTTATATGCCCCCTTATGAGGCACTATATGGGCGTAGATGGAGGTCTTCGGTTGGTTGGTTTGAAGAGGTGAAGCAGCCTTTATTGGGCAAGATTTGGTTCATGAGCTATGGAGAAAGTTCAACTCATAAGAGATAGACTAAAAACATCTCGAGTCGTCGAAGTCCTATGCAGGATGTGAGGAGAGAGGACCTAGAGTTTGAAATCAATGATTGAGTTTTTCTAAAAGTGTCACCCATGAAAGGGGTGATGAGATTTGGAAAGAAAGGAAGCTCAACCCTAGGTATGTAGGTCCTTACCAAATCTAGAAAAGGGTTGGTAGGTGTCTTATGAGCTAGAGTTGCCAATGAGAACTAGCAGTTCATCCATTCTTTCATATTTCCTTGTTGAAAGAAGTTCATGGGTGATCCGGCATCGATAGTACCTTAAAGAGAGTGGTAGTAAAGGATAGCCTCACCTATGAAGAGGTTCCAGTTGAAATTCTTGACTGTTAGGTTCGTAGGTTGAAAAATAAAGTCATTTCAATAAAGGTTTTGTGGAGGAGTCAGTTTGTAGAGGTAGTTACTTGGGAAGCAAAATCAACCACGATGGCCAAGTATCCTCACCTCTTTGCATCCGATTCCGTTTCACCTTGAGGTAATAGTTCCTCTCTCCAGTTTCCCAGCTTACTCTTGTGTAATTCACTATTAGTATCATGTTCCCTCAGTTATCATTGCATTCCAACATATTTGCATGTTCATGGAACTCAATTCAGTTAGATATCAGTTTCTAGTAATC
>JAJTWQ010000519.1:0-77730 GCA_029007595.1 Solanum commersonii
GTCGATGGGGTAGGTCGGGGTGGGTCAGGGGTGGGGAGTGAAAGTTGAGTTAGGTTTTGAGAGTTAGATTTAGGAGTAAGACTTATATTATCATTCTTTTTTTAAGAGAATTGTTTAATTTATCGACCACGGGATGTCGGTATTTTTTAAAATAATTATCTATATTTAAAAATATTTAATAAATCTTTGGCATCATGAAGTCGAAATTATTTAAATAAAATAATAATTTAAATATACCGACCTCTTTAGGTTGGTATTTATTAATCTATTTTAATATAAATTCACCTCTTCAGGTTGATTATATATATATATACACATCTATGTATATATATACATCTATGTATATGTTTAATTAATAAAATCAACCTCAAGAGGTGAGTTTATATTAAAATAATTATATATATATATATATATAAAGTTTAATTTAATAAATTTACATATATATATATATACATATATATATATATTTATATATATATATAATTTAACTACACATTAACATATAATATATGTATATGTATACATACATATATATGTTTGATTAATAAAATCAACCTCAAGAGGTGAGTTTATATTAAAATAATCATATATATATATATATATATATAATTTAACTACACATCAACATATAATATATGTATATGTATGCATACAAATATATACATCTATGTATATATATATACATCTATGTATATATATATACATCTATGTATATGTATACATACATATATATGTTTGATTAATAAAATCAACCTCAAGAGGTGAGGTTATATTAAAACAATCATATATATATATATATATATATATATATATATATATATATATATATATATATATATATATATATATATATAAGTTTAATTTAACAAATTTACATATATATACATATATATGTATATATACATCTATATATATACATCTTCTATAAGTTGAGCATTTCTTGTTCTACTATTATTTCTACATGGACAAGTATTAGCTAGATGTTCTTCACTTCCGCATGTAAAACAAGATAGTCTATTTTTATAGATTCTATTATTATTATGCTTTCTCACGTGTCTATATTTATTTAGATAAGGCTTTCTTGCCGTAGATTTCCTTAGATAATATTTTTCCTTGGTTTGTAGTCTTGATTATTTTGATATGTCTTTTTGTATTTTCTTTTGGGTGTACCTTGATCATAGCTTTGCGTTGTATATATATTTTTACAAAAACCTGTCTCATTTTGTTTTAATTGTTTTTGTATTTGTATATTCGTACATTTTTCTTGTAATATTTGCATAACATGCTGTATTCTATGTCTAATAAACCAATTGGCATTTGGATTTTGTATAACTCCTTCTCTTTTGCTCCACATTTCTTCTATTTCTCTTTCTAAGGCTCCAGGGAGCTTGTTAAAAAGCTTTTTTCCCAAGCTTTGGTCAAATGCATTACCGCTTATAGCGCAATAGTAAAAATAGTCCTTTAAAAAATTCTCTATATGGCACCAATTTGTAATACTAAGTTGTTCTAGTTTTATTAATGCATTCTTTTGTAACACAACTAAACCGCTATTTAGGTCTTCTCTTGTTATTAGGCTGTGTATTTTATTAGTGAAATTATACGGGTTAGGTCCCATATTTACTAGTTCTTGGAATTCTTGAGGGTAAGACACCTTGCATGCTTCCCACACTCCTTTGATTGATTCTCCTAAAAAGGTTTTCATGTATCTATACATAGTTTCTGCATCTGTTTCGCTATAATGGTGTATGTAATCTGCTACTACTATTCCTTTCCATACATCTATAACAGAGTTCCATAATTGAGGGTCATGAGCTGCTATATTTAATATTTTTCCTCTATCTCCTCCATCTTAAAGCCTGATAGGGGCTTCTATTGGCATTCTTATTCCTATTGGTTTAACCATTTCTGGCTCATTTGCGGGTCTTGCCTATATACCCTATGACGTGGTAAGTTACCTATAGTATATTCTACTGGTGTTATGGGGGTTGTCTTTTGGAAGGGACTTGAACTAGAAGAAGTTGTCTCCATGAATTCTTTTAGACTCTGTGTTGTCTCGTCATCGCTTGATTCTTGGGTGTCTTCGTTTTGTCTATACCCATAATTATCTATTCTAAAGTTGCATTCTTTAAAGTGTTTTTCTACTGTAAAGATATCTATTTTTCCTAATTTATAACATTTACTTTTAAACAATGTCGATTTATTTTCTTGATGTAATTCTTTAGCCTTTGCTATCGATAAGTCTACTTCGTAGTCTTCTTCATTTATATTTTGAATATTCATACCTTCCATATTGATGGTTGATTCATTATCTTCTAGCTCCTCATCTATTTCTTTTTGATCGGTATATTTATAATCAGTGAATCTGATCGATGTCTCTGCTTTAGTATTAGTGTATGTGAGGTGGTCGATTGGTCATAAAACTTCTTTTTTACAGAATTTTTCTAAATTCCATTCTTTACCTGTGTATTCTTCTGAGCTTATTTTTAAAGGGTTCATTAATTTAATTCCTTTATTTCCCATTATACCTACTGCATCGTCTATCTTTATTTTAAACCTTGAACTGCTATTGGTGACTAATTTTCCTATAAAGCCAACACAAACTAAAAGATTGTTTCCATAGTTCATTTCTTCGTAACTTTTGGTTTGTCTGCCTATTTTTATGTATTTTCTAAATTCTTTTAAATTTATCATAAAATCTGGACTACAGTAAAAAATTCCTCCATTATTACTCATGTCTACTTCTGTTAAACCTTATTGATCTTTTAGATTGTGACCATCTGTTATCATATAAAGTAATTAGTACTTTAGTACCCAAATTTTTTCTAGTTAAGCCTTTGAGCCCAATTACTACCAATCTCATGTGCATGAGATTCATTCGTCTTTTTTGTATTTCTTGCATAGATTCTTTACTAATTAGATTTATACTCTCACTATCATTTTCTGATACACTCAATTGTTCTTCTCTTTAGTGTCTGTATAAATGTGATGTTGACGAAAAAAAAACATGTGTTGTAGAGAACTAGTGGATTTAAAAGTTTTAATTTATTTTGTTTGAATATTTTTATGTCCCTATCTACATCTATTAGTTCATCCAACTGATGACTATTACTTGGTCTAGATGAATTATGCATTATTCTGGCTAGCATGTTGTTTCCTAATCTACCTTGAGAGAAGCTGGTTCTTTGTCTTTCTTGGAAATTTCTATTCCTGTTTGAAAAAATGTCCATGCTTTTTCTTTTCTTGTAAGTCTATCTTTTTGAGGGGTAATTTCAGTTCTCTTGAGCTGTTCTATTAGTGCTTGTATATCGTTTTCTTGCTTATCTTCCTTGGTAGTGGTTTTTGTGTCTAATAAGCTATCTAATTTTTTATTTATTTCAGTTATTTGGTCTTCTAGGTTTTTATTTAACTCTAATAAAGCAAAAAATATTAGATTGTTTTGTTTAACATTTATTAGGTCTGTTTTGCCTGGTGGGATATAATCTGATAATCCTTCAGGGTTAGGTTAAAATTGTGCTGTTTTTCTAAGAACTTTTTTGTAAAAGAGACTGTTCATGAAAGAGTTAAGTCTTTAAGTTTGCCTAATTCTTTCTTAATGTCTTTTGTTTCTTTATAAAGGTCTTCTAGTTGATTATGTATTGATTCTAGTGGGTTGCTATCAGTTGTTTTATTTGCTACTATGGTTTGTATCTTAGAGATTATATCTAGTTGTTGGATTTTTAAGAAGTCAAAATTTTGTTCTATTTTTTCTAATGATTTGTTTTGTTTATGCTGCAGGTTTTCTATGGTGTCTATTATCTTCAGAAATCTATCGTCTATGAACTGACTATGTTTTGCTAAATTTATTATTAAATTTGTAATAGTATTTAAATGTTGATTCTCACTATGTAAGATATGGTCTCCTTCTGTAAAATTGCACTTAAGTAAAGAGCCAAATTTTAGTCTTCGATATTTCTTTTCTAAAACTATTTCTAAATGTAAGTATTCTAATCTCTTAACACCTCCTATTATGCTAGATATAAGGTTCTGTTTTTACAATCTTGTGTTTCTATTCTAATTTCTTTTATGTAGTGATAAACTCTAGCTCCTATAGTAGGTATTTGTAAATCTATCTGTTTTATTTCCTGGTGTATATGCAATATTTGTGAAGATGTCAATAAATCTGAAAATAACTTTAATTGTTCGGAGTATAGTTGTCTTTGTTCTATCAAATACTCGTATATATCTATATAGTTCTGTCTTATTCTTAATAGATACCAATGATATTCCCGGTCAATTATAATTTGTTTTTCGTATGGCCTAAATCTTTTCTTATATATTCTAGATGGCATATATATTATTACTTGTATTTAGGGTGCATGCTATCCTAAAGGTAAAGGTAATTTACTAATATAGTGCCTTTGGACTCCTATGCGTCTACTTGTGTGTTGAATATTACTCTCTATGCTATGTAGTTCCCACTTTAAAGCATTTAATAGTTCTGGATTGACTAAGGTTGGTCGATTTGATAAATATAGACCCCCGTGATTACAAAGTTTGTCTATTAAGTCGCTTGTTTCTAATATTTCTAGGTATAAGGTTAAGGCTTCTTTTATTTTTCACAACTCAGATTTCGTCTGTAATTCTCTATATAAGTATCAATAATTTAACCTTAATTGGTTGGCAAAAGGGTGTCTTTTCATATATTATAAATACTATAACTATTTTGAGACTAATTTATATTCTTTATGTGTACCCAAAACCTTCTCGCTCTGATACCAGTTAAAATACTATTTAAATTAAATTCGTTTAAATAAATTGGGATGTTGGAATAGGATGTTAAAATATTGAATTGTGATGTTTGAAAGGTTGCGTTTGTAGAAATATGTTGTAAAATCCTACTCAGTACTCTCTCTTCCTGTTCCGTTATCTTGTTTAATAGTGATAAGTTACTAAATCTATGTAATTTCTCCCAAAATTACGTTTTTTTTACACTCTGTTCATCTCTTTTCCTTAGCCCATGTTCTTAGCACTTGCTTCGTTAACCACACCTTGGGATACACAATTCTTTTGGTTCCCCAACTATGGCGGACTTTCAACTTTCCTAGGTATTTACAGGTTAATCCATCAGAGTTACTAAGAAGAAAAGGAAATAACTATTTACTAAGAGTGATTTAAACAGTATATGAATATCATAGTAATATGAACAAAATATTTATAATAACAGTACATAATATATACATAATAGGGAGAAACTTACTAAAATCTAAAAAGTTGATAACTACTTACATGATAATGGTCGGAATGAGGTTTCCCTTTCGGGAGTCCCCGAGTGACCTTGCAGTTATTTGAAAAGTAAAACACTCACACACTTTGTACACAAACACTTACTCACTTTTTTTTTTTGATGAAAGGGAAGGGGAATATGTAAACTACAACTTTCTTACAATCTTTCTTCGTTGTTGAATGCTCTATTTGCTCTTCACTCTACTTCTCTTCTTGCAAATGGTTCTATTTATAGGAATGGATCCAGATTTGAAATTTGGATTTCAAATTTCAAAAAACTTTCTTCACCTGCCGGGTGCTCTTTGGGCCCCATCGTCACATGACTTTTGTGAATCTTTTTTCAAACTTGAGTGGTCCTTCCTTGTCTTCTGTGATTGTGGAGTCTTCTTTATTATAATGGCTTGTGATGTCATTGCTTACATATTTATTTGTCTTCTAGTAGTGACATCATTGCTTACGTATTTTTAGGTATCCAGGTTGTGCAATGCTATGGAATCGAAACTCATTCCTGAATCATTGTTTTCATTTGGATCGTAGTGCTGATTAAATTGGTCTATTGATAGATCATTTTTTTCACTTCTACTTTCTATGTCTTCGTAGTCAGAATTTGCTGGATCTGGCTCTGGATATTCTTGGATAATTTTTTCTTGTACCATCTCCTTAGTCTTTTTTGCGAATAACTTGTAAAGGGAACTTTTTATTATTTTTTCTATCATTTTTTTTTCTTTTCTGGAGGAATCCCTTTGTCTTTTTGCTTGTCTCTGCTATTGTATCGAAACTTACTGGTAGAATTCTTACACTTTTTGGTAAAGTGTCAACCATCAACGGATTTGATAAGTCTTTACCCGCTACCGTTTGAACGAGACTAGTTGTACCTTTAGCTAGTACAATTGTAGCGACCCTAAAAATAGATAGGTGAAACTAGAGCCTAATGTATGAATTTTTAAAGTTTAAGCATAAATTGGAAGTAGTCACTTTTGAAAAAAAAAACAGTTCAGAATCTGCAAATTCTGCCAAGTGTGGAAATCAATGAGTTTTTGGCCAACTTTGAGCAGTCATAACTCCTAGCTCAGGATGATCCAGGAGTATTTCCAGTTATGTTTGGAAATCCCTTGGAACGATCTTTCCAACGCCACCGAGTTTGCTCGATTCTGAGTTCGTATGAGCGAGTTATGCCCTTTGAAAGTTGGGCAGTTGGCAAGGAGTCCGTCCGGAAATTTAAGGGCATTTTGGTCTTTTTGCAAATCTTTTCTTTTGAGGTTATATTATTGTGTTAGGCTGATTGTGGATCATTTTGTTCCATTTTAAAAGAGTAAGGAAGGGTTCTCTTTGGAACACCATTGAAGGCCAAGGTGAAGTTGGAGCTAGGATTGAAGGTTTGAGTGCTTTCTTCTTCAATTTTTCGTGGGTTTCAACTTAGAGGTATGGTGACCCTTGATCCTTGATCAATCTTTCTTTCAAGGAGTCCAATCAAAAGTGTTTCAAAGAACAAAAATCTCAAATTCTAATCTAAGCATGGGTTCATTGGCAAAACGTTTTCTAAGCCATTATATTGATGAATTAATGTTTGATTAATGTTTTAAGATGATTTCATATGGAATTCCTTGAAGAACCCATGTTTTCCCTAAATTCCTAAATTTGCTTATAAAGTGGGTCTTTTGCTTATGATTCAAAGTTTATGAGATTGTGTTTGGATTGGATTGTATTAGTGACTCTTATGATTTTCTACATCTATCTATGATGAATTGATGATGTATGGATGAATTGAAAGTTGTGGCCTTATGGGCAAGTTATGATGAATTCTCTTGTGGTAAGTAAAATGGTTGGGACTTGAGTGTTGTTGATTATGGCTTTAGAGGATGGTAAGTTGGCTTAATCTCTTATTATGGATAAAATTGTTCTTGTTTAGTTTGATCCACTTATGGTGGAGGTGTTTAATTATGGAATGTATTATGAACATGGACTTGAAGGCATTATCTATTGAATTAAAATGTTATCAAGTTATGAAATGTTATTGTACTATGTGAAGGTATTCTTATGGTTATAAGGTGATCTTGTACAAAGTGTTATTGTATTGTATATTATATATATAAATGAGGCTATATGTAAAGTCCTATATGAAGCTATATGTAAAGTTTTATGTGAAGCTTATGTGTGAAGGTATGATGTGAATGAGTTTACGTGATCTTGTGATGATCCTATGTAAAGTGGATAGCATTGTGATTTAAAGTATGATTTTTCTCATGATGTATATATATATGAAATGATGTTGGATTATGAAATATCCTTAGATGATAATGTTGTGACTTGGTTGGTAGACTAAAGTGTCCCTCCTTGTTACTTAAAGTCTTGAATGCATGAATGTGTGAAGTGGGCTAGAACTAAGAAATGGTGCCCTTTCTATAAATGCTAAAGAGGAATTCTAGGCCAAGACTTGAATTGGCAAAACTAAGAAATGGTGCCCTTTCATAAGTCTAGCTTTCCTAAGTAAATGTATAACCTTGAAGGA
Source organism: Solanum commersonii (assembly GCA_029007595.1). NCBI lineage: Eukaryota > Viridiplantae > Streptophyta > Magnoliopsida > Solanales > Solanaceae > Solanum > Solanum commersonii. Next base: position 7,772 of record JAJTWQ010000519.1, read on the forward strand.
TGGGCCTTAGGGCGAAGTTCCCTTCTTGAGTGAGATGATAGACTTAGAGATGGATGGAGCGGAACGACATGAAAAATCCTTATCTAAGAAAGTCAAATGAGCTATCCTTATGAACCTTGATTGGCCATGACTAAGAAATGGGGCCTTTCTTGGGAAGAGGTACTATGAGTTAGTTGAACTAGAAAAGGAACCCTCTCTAAGTACATATGTGATTGAATACTCTGGGAAATAAGGCTAGCACCGAGTGGATGTGGTTAGGAAGGTGGCCTAGTTGAGTATGAGATTAGGCACAATGAACTTCCTTGGACATCCCCTAAACCATGTGCCTACATGGGTTGCTTACTAGTTCTACCTTTGGCAAGTAGAACAACCACGGAGTAGGATAGACTCCGGATTCCATACCTAGCTAGTATGGTCTATGTCGGTTATGCCTATTCCCATCATGTGGAATGTGCACTCTAGTTATTGGATAGGTTCTATAACGTGTAGGTAGTAGTATGGGATGCTAGCTACACATGGCACGAGTAGGCTTTGAAGATACTAAAGTGAGTTCCCTATGTCTAACGACTATTATGTGAAAGTCCCCTTATGTGCCTAAATGTCTCCTAAAGTGGTTCATTAAAGAATTTTGACTTAGCATATTATATTGTAATGGTACATTCCTTATCTATGGTAACCCTTAGGAACACTTAGGTGTATATAAAGAGATTGTATGAGCGGTCACTTCATGTTTCACTTAAGTGTGGCTTTGGGTAACTTGAGATAGAGGTCATAAAATGATGAAAAGGCTTACTTGTCAATTATATTCATGTATTGTACATTGGTACTAGTGGAGTATGTCTATTATGTGGGTATTGTCTTATATGTGGATGATGTCTTGAAATGTGTCTGTTATAATTGTGATGTGAAGGTTTTATCAAAAATGGCACGAAAGCACATATTTCAAATAAATGTCCTTTTTTTAAACATGTTTTTGCATGGTCATCATACTTAGTACTTAATTGTGCTAATTCCATATTTCTCTATTTTCTACAAGTGTTGGTTCCGGCAAGTGAGCGGGTTTTATAGTAAACTTGGGATTTGAAGTTCTTCCTAGATTTTGTGGTATGTTCTCATATGTCGAGGGCAAGACTTTTCTATTCTAGTTTTATGATAAGGTTCTTGTAATAGACTTAATAGACTTCTTTTGATTGTAAAAGGGCCGTGTCCCTAGTATGTTTTCACGTTTATGTCTAAGATGGCTAAGAGACTTAGTATTTCGCTTGTGTACTTTTGAATGATGTTTTTAAAAGTGACCTTTGAGTCTTATGGGATTTTATTTAAAGAGTTTTTAATTCCGCACTATTTTACATACCTAATGTGATGAATGCTAAGGGCTTGTATGAGACCTTCGAGAGGTCGAATACGCATGTTACGACTTGGGGGTGTTCTCGGGTCGTGACAACAATAACTCTCTCTACATTCATTGGGGAATGTACACCCATCTTATCCATTTTGTAGTAAGATGGAGAACTCTTTTGATCGGTATTTTCAAGTAAAAACGTTATCCTCTCTTGTAATGAGTGGATATGTTGTGTCATTTTTTCCTTTTTCAGTTTCTAGTCTCTGTATTGTCTGATTTAGTCTCTTGAATCCTTCGGTCATTGAAGAACAATGTTCGCAGAAAATTATTTTACCTGTATCTTTTTGAATGTTGTATTGCAAAGATGGTCTTGAAATTTATCTCAAAGCTAGGCTTATAAAGTAATTAGGCCCAAGCGTTCCTCTAGCATAGTCTAGTGCTTCATTCAGCTCATCGAAGCCTTTAAAAAGCGGAGTAGGAAAGTCTTTGATTGAGTTTATTACTTCTATCCATGTCTGGAATACTCCTTACAATCTTCCTTGGACTACTACATAAAATCTGATTTTTTTGTCTTCATTTTTGTCTGTAAAATAATGGCTTAATGAATTTACTACTGAAATGAAGTAACTGTTGTCTCTGGGAATCTTGTTGTATGCTATCAATAGGTTGTCTATTAGGCATCTTTGAGGTCTATCTATCTTCGTTTATGGTTTTACCCTGAAACTTAGATTATATGGAGGATAGAAAGTTAGATTTTGTTTCCCAAAATATATTATTTCCATGCTTGTCGTATTTAGTCTCGTCTGTGGTTGAAATAAAGTATTTCCTAATAGAGTCTGCAGATACAAGTCTTTGTCTTTCTGTCCACTTGAACTTGAACTGGATGTTTTGTCTTTATATGTACTCATTCTGAAAAAAAACAATTAGTTTTCATAAGTCTGTTCAGTTGATCTGCTAAGGAATTATCTTTTTCATTTATATGTTCTAAAGATATGTTGTATATCGATGTAACGTCTAAAAAATTTAACCATCTTCTTTTACTACTATTCTTTCCTTCTATCTTTTGGTGAAATTTCACAATAGCCTCGCAGTCAGTTCTTACCAAAATTTCTTGTTTATTAATAATGTATAATTTAAAACTATTTAATCCATATATAACTGCTAAAATTTTTGCATCTATGTTACTCATATTTCCTTTTTCTTTGTATTTTCCACTATGATAAGCACAAATCTTTTCATCTTTTTTGTCTCCATATTTATTGTTTTTGGTTTTTAATATTGCTTCCCATCCTTCTTAACTTCCATCTGTTTCGACTATTGGGTAGTCAGTTTCTAATGGGAGGGCTAAATCTGGTATATCTTTAACCATTTGTTTGAGTTTTTGTACTAGCTTTATGTCTTCTGTATTAAATGTTTTCTGCCCGTGAATTCCTATTTTAGAGTATAGAGGTTCTGCTACTTGCCCTAGATCTTTGATGAAACTTCGTGCATAATTTAATATTCCTAAAAAAATTTGTAAGTCTTTAGTGTTGTCTAATTTATCAGGCATGTCGAGGACCTTTTTTGCTATATGGGGTTGTAATTTTATCTTTCCATTTCCAATTTCTACCCCTAAGAATTTTATAAGAGTGTTACATAATTCCATTTTCTTTTTGCTAATTATAATTCCATTATCTACGAACAGTTTAAACACCGTTTGTAAATGTCCTAGATGTTCATTAATATTATTACTAAATACTAAGATATCGTCTACATAAACTAAAATAAAGTTTTTATAGTCCCTAAATATATTATCCATCTTTTTTTGAAAGATTGGAGGGGCTGTTTTTAATCCGAAGGGCATTACCAACCATTTGAAATGTCCTTCTGGGCAAGTAAAAGTTGTCTATTCTATGCTGTCTTCATGCATTTTGACTTGCCAATATCCGGATTTACAATCGAACTTACTAAATATTTTTCTCCGTTGTATTCGATTTATTAATTCTGATTTGTCTGGCAATTTATATCCATCCATTCTAGTATTGTCATTAAGTCTTTTATAGTTTATCACCATTCTAGCTTTTCCTCTTAGTATTTCATTATGATTTCTTACCATAAATGCGGCTGACCTATGTTTTGAAGTCGATCTTCTTATTACTCCTAAATTTAATAATTCTTTTATCTGATCTTCAAATTCTCTCAGGTATTCGTTTGTGGATTCTATCGAAGCAATTTTAACCGTATACTCTGGGTTAATAATATCAAGTCTGCATGTTATACGATTGGCTTCCCAGTGCTTCAGGGGTCTTTCTCCAATTATTTCTAATTTGTCTAAGATAGAGATTACTTCCTTTAGGTCTTTCTGGTTTTTTATGACTCTTATATGTTGTAATCCTTTTCTGAAATTATAAAGTTCTGTATTTATTTCTATTAGATCATAACTTTTTTCTATTTGTATGTCAAATAAATTTAGTTCTAATAATTCAATTTCTTTTATTTTTTTCCTCTTCCTTGATAACATGTATTTTAGTACAGTTGCATTCTTCCCCTTTATTACATTTTAATTTATTTGTATCTATACTTTTAAGATACCTTCACTTTGTTTGTACAGGTTCTGTTGTTATGGATGTATGAGTCATATTTTTAGAAAAAATTACTCCATCTCTAGTAAGAAGACAACTTCCGTTGTTATGTAATAAGAAGTCTAAGCCTAAAACAAAGTCTATCCTAATATTTAAATCTCTAACCCATATCTTTTCTAATTTATAAGTGGGTTTATAGAAGTCTGCACATGTATTCAAAAAACTTATTTGGGCATTACTAACATAATGTTTATATATATTTGAAGATCCATCCATTTGCATGACGCTTTGTGGTTCAGGAAATTCTTTTATTATTTCTAATGGCAGGATACTTCTATTTATTATACTTTTCGTACATCCAGAGTCTACTAGAGCTAAAGTTTCTATTTCATAGTTTTGAATTCTTAGTCTTGTTAATATTTTGATAGTATTAATTTTTTTATCCGCATTACAGATTTATCCTTCGAACGATTTGTAGTCTTCTTTTTCATTTAAAAGTTCGATATCTTTTTCTGTATTTTGATCTGTTTCTTCTACTTTTTCTTTTCCTTTTTCTAATTTGCTTATTCTGTCTTCTAAACTATCAATCCTTTTTTCTAAAGATACCAAAGTTTTTTCTTTTGCAATTATTGTCTGATCTATAACTTTGATGTTAAATATCATATCTATGCACATAAGGCATCCTTCTATATAGCAATTTATACATTTAGCTCTTCTATCTTTACTGGGGTATCCGGTACAATTAAAACATTTTTGACTATCTAAGTCTTTCCCTTTGGAAAATTGGTGATCACATTGTATATTGACAAATGTACAATCCTTGATGTTTAAGTCCAATTTTTCTAATCCTAATTCGTTTATTAAAATTTCTTCTTCTTAATCAAACGAGTCTTGTCTCCCTTCTAAAGCATCTATACTTATTACTGAATATATACTTTCATTAGCTGACATGTATTCATCTACATTTATTAGGGTTTCTTGGAAATCTTCTATAAGTTGAGCATTTCTTGTTCTACTATTATTTCTACCTGGACAAGTATTAGCTAGATGTTCTTCACTTTCGCATGTAAAACAAGATAGTCTATTTTTATAGATTCTATTATTATTATGCTTTCTCACGTGTCTATCTTTATTTAGATAAGGCTTTCTTGCCGTAGATTTCCTTAGATAATATTTTTTCCTTGGTTTGTAGTCTTGATTATTTTGATATGTCTTTTTGTATTTTCTTTTGGGTGTACCTTGATCATAGCTTTGCATTGTATATATATTTTTACAAAAACCTGTTTCATTTTGTTTTAATTGTTTTTGTATTTGTATATTCGTACATTTTTCTTGTAATATTTGCATAACATGCTGTATTTTATGTCCAATAGACCAATTGGCATTTGGATTTTAAATAACTCCTTCTTTTTTACTCCACCTTTCTTCTATTTCTCTTTTTAAGGCTCCACGGAGCTTGTTAAAAAGCTTTTTTCCCAAGCTTTGGTCAAATGCATTGCCGCTTATAGCGCAATAGTAAAAATAGTCCTTTAAAAAATTCTTTATATTACTCCAATTTGTAATACTAAGTTGTTCTAGTTTTATTAATGCATTCTTTTGTAACACAACTAAACCGCTATTTGGGTCTTCTCCTATTATTAGGCTGTGTATTTTATTAGTGAAATTATACGGGTTAGGTCCCATATTTACTAGTTCTTGGAATTCTTGAGGGTAAGACACTTTGTATGCTTCTCACACTCCTTTGATTGATTCTCCTAAAAAGGTTTTCATGTATCTATACATAGTTTCTGCATCTGTTTCGCTATAATGGTGTATGTAATCTGCTACTACTATTCCTTTCCATACATCTATTATTTAGTTCCATAATTGAGGGTCATGAGCTGCCGGGTCTTGCCTATATACCCTATGACGTGGTAAGTTACCTATAGTATATTCTACTGGTGTTATGGGGGTTGTCTTTTGGAAGGGACTTGAACTAGAAGAAGTTGTCTCCATGAATTCTTTTAGACTCTGTGTTGTCTCGTCATCGCTTGCTTCTTGGGTGTCTTCGTTTTTTCTATACCCATAATTATCTACTCTAAAGTTGCATTCTTTAAAGTGTTTTTCTACTGTAAAGATATCTATTTTTCCTAATTTACAACCTTTACATTTAAACAATGTCGTTTTATTTTCTTGATGAAATTCTTTAGCCTTTGCTATCGATAAGTCTACTTCGTAGTCTTCTTCATTTATATTTTGAATATTCATACCTTCCATATTGATGGTTGATTCATTATCTTCTAGCTCCTCATCTATTTCTTTTAGATCGGTATATTTATAATCAGTGAATCTGATCGATGTCTCTCCTTTAGTATTAGTGTATGTGAGGTGGTCGTTTGGTCGTAAAACTTCTTTTTTACAGAATTTTTCTAAATTTCATTCTCTACCTGTGTATTCTTCTGAGTTTATTTTTAAAGGGTTCATTAATTTAATTCCTTTATTTCCCATTATACCTACTGCATCGTTTATCTTTATTTTAAACCTTGAACTGCTATTGGTGACTAATTTTCCTATAAAGCCAACACAAACTAAAAGATTGTTTCCATAGTTCATTTCTTCGTAACCTTTGGTTTGTATGCCTATTTTTATGTATTTTCCAAATTCTTTTGAATTTATCATAAAATCTGGACTACAGTAAAAAATTCCTCCATTATTACTCATGTCTACTTCTGTTAAACCTATTATTGATCTTTTAGATTCTGACTATCTGTTATCATATAAAGTAATTAGTACTTTAGTACCCAAATTTTTTCTAGTTAAGCTTTTGAGTCCAATTACTATCAATCTCATGTGCATGAGATTCATTCGTCTTTTTTGTATTTCTTGCATAGATTCTTTACTAATTAAATTTATACTCTCACTATTGTTTTCGGATACACTCAATTGTTCTTCTCTATAGTGTCTGTATAAATGTGATGTTGACGAAAAAAAAGCATGTATTGTAGAGAACTAGTGGATTTAAAAGTTTTAATTTATTTTGTTTGAATATTTCTATTTCCCTATCTACATCTATTAGTTCATCCAACTGATGACTATTACTTGGTCTAGATGAATTATGCATTATTCTGGCTAGCATATTGTTTCCTAATCTATCTTGAGAGAAGCTGGTTCTTTGTCTTTCTTGGAAATTTCTATTCCTGTTTGAAAAAAAGTCCATGCCTTTTCTTTTCTTGTAAGTCTATCTTTTTGAGGGGTAATTTCAGTTCTCTTGAGTTGTTCTATTAGTGCTTGTATATCGTTTTCTAGCTTATCTTCCTTGGTAGGGGTTTTTGTGTCTAATAAGCTATCTAATTTTTTATTTATTTCAGTTATTTGGTCTTCTAAGTTTTTATTTAACTCTAATAAAGCAAAAATTATTAGATTGTTTTGTTTTACACTTATTAGGTCTGTTTTGCCTGGTGGGATATAATATGATAATCCTTTAGGGTTAGGTTGAAATTGTGCTGTTTTTCTAAGAACTTTTTTGTAAAAGAGACTGTTCATGAAAGAGTTAAGTCTTTAAGTTTGCCTAATTCTTTCTTAATGTCTTTTGTTTCTTTATAAAGGTCTTCTAGTTGATTATGTATTGATTCTAGTGGGTTGCTATTAGTTGTTTTATTTGCTACTATGGTTTGTATCTTAGAGATAATATCTAGTTGTTGGTTTTTTAAGAAGTCAAAATTTTGTTCTATTTTTTCTAATGATTTGTTTTGTTTATGCTGCAGGTTTTCTATGGTGTCTATTATCTTTAGAAATCTATCGTCTATGAACTGACTATGTTTTGCTAAATTTATTATTAAATTTATAATAGTATTTAAATGTTGATTCTCACTATGTAAGATATGGCCTCCTTCTGTAAAATTGCACTTAAGTAAAGATCCAAATTTTGGTCTTCGATATTTCTTTTCTAAAACTATTTCTAAATCTAAGTATTCTAATCTCTTAACACTTCCTATTATGCTAGATATAAGGTTCTGTTTTTACAATCTTGTGTTTCTATTCTAATTTCTTTTATATAGTGATAAACTCTAGCTCCTATAGTGGGTATTTGTAAATCTATCTGTTTTATTTCCTGGTGTATATGCAATATTTGTAAAGTTGTCAATAAATCTGAAAATAATCTTAGTTGTTCGGAGTATAGTTGTCTTTGTTCTATCAAATACTCGTATATATCTATATAGTTCTGTCTTATTTTTAATAGATACCAATGATATTCCCGGTCAATTATAATTTGTTTTTCGTACGGCCTAAATCTTTTCTTATATATTCTAGATGACATATATATTATTACTTGTATTTAGGGTGCGTGCTATCCTAAAGGTAAAGTTAATTTACTAATATAGTTCCTTTGGACTCCTATGCGTCTACTTGTGGGTTGAATATTACTCTCTATGCTATGTAGTTCGCACTTTAAAGCATTTAATAGTTCTGGATTGACTAAGGTTGGTCGATTTGATAAATATAGACCCCCGTGATTACAAAGTTTGTCTGTTAAGTCACTTGTTTCTAATATTTCTAGGTATAAGGTTAAGGCTTCTTTTATTTTTAACAACTCAGATTTAGTCTGTAATTCTCTATATAAGTACCAATAATTTAAGCTTAATTGATTGGCAAAAGGGTGTCTTTTCATATATTATAAATACTATAGCTATTCTAAGACTAATTTACATATATATATATATATATATATATATATATATATATATATATATATATATATATATATATATATCAAACTCATGAGTACATTCTTGTGAAATATTCATCATGGTATTTATAAATCAGACTCATCAGACAGACTTGTTTCTTCTACTTCTACACTTACTATTGAATATATGCTCTCATTATCTGACATGTATTCATCAACATTAATCAATGTTTCTTGAAAATCTTCTATTAATTGTGAGTTTCTAGTTCTACTATTATTTCTTTTAGGACATACATTTTCTAAATGTTCTATACTTCCACAAGTGAAGCACTCTAACTTATTTTTATAATTTCTATCGTTCCTATATTTCCTAACATGTCTATCCTTATTTAGATATGGCTTTCTAGCTGAAGATCTTCTTAGATAGTATCTTTTATTATTGTTATATTGGTTATTATAGTAGGGTCGACGCTTCTTGTAGCGTTTCTTTGATTTACTTGGTTCTTTATCATAACTTTGGGTTGTATATATGACATTTTTACAGAAACTCATTTCATTTTGTTTGAGTTGTTTTTGTATTTGTATATATGTACATTTCTCTTTTAAAATTGCCATTATATGTTGTACTTTGTGTCCTATAGACCATTTACCTGTTGGGTTTTGTATTACTCCATCTCGTTTATACCATCTTTCTTCTATTTCTCGGCCTAAAGCTCCTGGTAATTTATTAAATAACTTCTTTCCTAAGTCTTCATCAAAAGAACTTCCACTAATGGTGCAGTAATAATAATAAACCTTTAAAAGTTCTTTATGTGAAACCAACTTGTAATACTTAGGCTTATTAGAGCATTTCTTTGTAGTACTACTAAACCACTATTTGGGTCTTCTCCTGTAATTAAGCTATGTATTTTATTTGTAAAATTATATGGGTTTGCACCATATTTACCAACGCTTGGAATTCTTGTGTGAAGTTTGATTTATATGCTTCCCATAAGGCTTTTGCAGATTCTCCTAGAAAAGTTTCCATGTATTTATACATAGTTTCTGCGTCTGCATCTTGGTATGTTTTTATATAGTCTGCTACTACTATTCCTTTTCATAAGTCTATGACTGCATTCCACATTTGAGGATAATGTGCTGCTATGTTTAATATTTTTCCTTTACTTCCTCCTTCTTGTAGTCTAATGGGTTCTTCTATAGGCATCCTTCTACCCATTGGTCTTACATTTTCAGTTACTGTGTCTGGATTTACCCTAAAGACACGCCGTCTTGGTATATTTCCTATACTTGTATCTATTGTATGTGGTTGGGCAGTTCGTTGGAATGGACTAGCACTTGAACTAGTGGATTCCATAAATTCTTTTTGGCTTATTATAGAATTTCTTTCTGTTTCATCTTCGCTATCATATAGATTTTCTAGTATCTTTTCGAGGTTTTCAAATTTTTCTTGGTTTTCATACTCTTCTCTATATCCGAGATTATCTGATTTCTAAATTTGCATGTTTTAAAATGTTTATCTACTTCGATTATACCCATACTTCTGTCTTACATCCTTTACATTTAAAATTTATATCATTATTGTTATTATATCTTCTTTGACCTCTTGTAAGGCTTCATCTACTTCATATCCTTCTTGTATTATTTCTACATTCATAAACTCCTTTTCTTCTAATTCTTCCAATTCTAATTCTTCTTCTAAGTTATTTTGATTAGAGTAATTATAGTCGGTGAATCTTATAGAAGTTTCTCCTTTTGTATTAGTATACATTAGATGAGATTCTGGTGTAAGTACTTTCTTTTTATGAAATTGTTCTAGGTTCCATTCTAATCCTGCATACTCTTCTGAATTTATTTTTATTGATTTTATTAATTTTTTGCCTTTGTTTCCCATTACTTCTACTACATCTTCTACTTTAAGTCTAAACCTTGTATTACTTCTAGACGTAACTTTTCCAATGAAACCTATACACATTAGTAGATTAGTTCCGCTACTCATTTCTTCGTAGCCTTTAGTTTGTATTCCTATTTTTATATGCTTTCCAAATTCTCTTAAATTAATCATGTTAATCCTATGATGGATTTCTTTAAGTCAGACCATCTATCATCATATATTACTATTAATACTTTAGTTCCTAAATTTTTTCTAGGTAATCTTTTTAATCCCACTACTATTAAACCCATATGCATTAATGTTAATTTGTTATGTACTATTCCTCGCAGGGAATCTTGATTTACTAGATTCATAGTAGCTATTTCTTTTCCAATAGCTGAAATTTGTTCTTCTCTATAATGTTTATATAACTGATTCGTTTTTGCAAAATATCCTGTATCATATAATATCTTTGGGTTAAGTAAGTTTAACCGATTCGTTGGAATATTCTAAGGTCTTTATCTACATCTATCACTTGGTTTAACTCACGGATTTATTTATCGTCTTGTTTATTTCGTGTTAATATTTTGGATATAGGACTATTTCCTATTCGATTTTCTGAAAAACTTACTCGTGGTCTTTCTTCGATTGTTGTTCTTCTACGTGAAAGAAAGTCTATTTTTGAGATTTTCTAACTATTGTAGGTCTTTCTTTAGGCGGAGTAATTTCAATATTTTTTAACTGAGTTATTAATTCCTCTATTTCAGAATGTTTTGGTTCTTCTCTTATAGCCTCTTTTTCTCTAAGTAGTTTATCTAATTTTTTACTTAATTCTATCAGTAGTGCTATTATAGTGTTATTTGGTTTAATAACTATTTGATCTGATTTACTTGCAGCTTGGTGATCAGACAATCCTTGTGGATCTGGTAGTATGCTTGCTGTATATTTTAAAGCTTTAGTGTATGATGGTTCTTGTCATAAGCCGTTCATGAAAGGATTTTATCTTCTAGTTGTTGTATTGTCTTTTTTAATTCACGAACTTACGTGGTCACTATGTCTACTGTTTAGTAATTTTTCAATTAATTCGGTTGTTTTTATTTCTAATTCTTTTACATTTATAGTCTTTATTAGCTTTCCTATTTCAACCTTTGTAGGTATTTGTTCTATATTAAACTTTTGGTTTAAGTGTTTGATTTTTCTATCTATTTCTTGTTCTTGGGATTTTAGGAAATCAAAATTTTGTTCTAACCTTTCTAGTATCTTTTTATGCTTATTTTGAGTTTGTTCTATTGTTTCTAATAATTTTACTATACTTTTTTCTTTTTGTTGTGTTGTTTCACTAAAGTTTATTATAAGATCTACTATAGTATTATATTGCTTATCTTCTGAATGTAGAAGGTGTTTTCCTTGACTAAAATTGCACCTTATTACTGAATTTTCTTTTAATATCCTGTATTTCTTTTCAGGATAAATTCTTAAATCTAAGTATTCTAATGGTTTTAATTGATCTATCTTAACCTAAAGGGATATCTATTTTACTAATACTTTTCCTCTGAAATGTCATTCTATTATTTGCGGATTGGATATCAATATCTATGCTTTGTAATTCCCACCTTAGAGCACTTAATAATTCTGGGTTGATTAGTGTAGGTCTATTTAATGAGTATAAGCCTCCGTGATTACAGAGTCTATCTGCTAAGTCTCTTGTTTCTAATATCTTTAAATATGAGCTTAATGTCTGCTTTAGTTTTAACCACTCTAATTTTATTTGTATTTCTCTATATAAATACCAATATTGTAATCGTAGTCGGTTAGCGAAAGGGTGTTTTTTCATATACAATCTTTTATCTTGATTTTAATTGAGTAATAAATTTATATTCTAGTCTGGATATTATTTCTATTAAATAATCTAACCTTATAGTGTCTTCTTTAGTACTATTTAGTCTCTTATATTCTAGGTAGAGGCTGACTAGCTTTCATTTTGTTGCTAGATGTGTCTGAGTACTTCTTAGAGGTCTTCTCATTAACTGTTATTTCCCAAAAACTTCTCGCTCTGATACCAAATAAATTTACAGAAATAGAATTACACAATTACAGAAAATAGAGAATTACAGAAAATAAAGAATTACAGAAAACAATGGTGACGTGAAAGCAGAAAACAATTTACAGAAATTAACAGAATTACAGAAAATTTTAAACTTAACAGACAGAAAATTAACAGAATTACAAAAATTACAGAATTTTAGCAGTTTAGAATTTTTAAGCGAAAAAAACAAATGTTTGTAATCCTACTCAGTACTCCCTCTCTCACTTAGAGTCCTATCGTGTTAATCCAATATATTTATCCTGTTTGTTTTTCCCTCTTTTTTTTTTTTTTTTAGTACTACCCCGTTTATCTCTTTCTTTTAACTGAGATTCTTAATAGCATCTTCTTTAACCTCACCCCAGAGATGGCCAACAAGACGTCCTGAGATCTGCGGACTTTTTAAGGCCTTTAAAACATCCTAGGAATTTACAGGTTAATCCATCGTTGTTATTAAAAGTTAAAAGTCTAACCATGTACTAAGGGTAGTGTTTAGAATAACTTAAATACAAACATAGTAAATAACTTAAATACAAACATTTAAATATAAACATAGTAATAATAATGTAAACAAACATAATTTACATAATTATTTTGAGGAAATTTTACAGGAAAAACATAAAGGACTTACATGATATAGATAGAGAGAGGTTTCCCTTTCAGGAACCCCGAAGGACCCTTACACACTTAAGAAAGTAAACTTAGTAAAACAAACTTAGCACACAAAATTTTACAATAGATTATTTTAGGGATATTTGGATAGTGGAAAGGATGTTTATGAACATTGGCTCGGGAAGGGGAATATGTTGTGGATGTTTTCTCTTTTGGATTCCCTTTTCTTGCTCCTTGTGAGTGAGAATTAATGTCCTTTTATAGGGGTTTGGAGATAGGAACGTGGACAAAGATTTATGGCCAAACGTGGCCGACTCACTAAGATAATGGGGATAGAAAGTCGTGGCCTAACTTTGGCCAATGCTTTTGAAAATAACATCAAATAATGCATGTCGGGTACACATTGGGCCCCATCGACACATGTATTATTTGGAATTATTCACACAAATCCTATTTCTTATTTTGTCTTGGTCTTCTTTGTCTTCAGGTATCAATTCTTCTTTGTCTTCAGGTATCAAGATTGTGGAGGGCTATTGAATCAAAACTCATTCCTGAGTCATCATCGTCATTGGGATCTTGAGCATCTTGATAATAAGCATTGTCTCCATAGTCGTCTTCTCCAGAACTTAGGGATCTATTATTATTAGCCCGTCTGTCTCTTCGTCCGCTTGTATTCATTCTTTCTCGTTTTGTAGTTATATGTTCCATATCTGGTACTAATCTGTCTCCATTTGGATCCGGATTCGGAATTGGATTTGGAATTACATGTTTATCTGTCCTGCGGTTGAAAAACTTTCCTAATGTCTTTTTTATTATTCTTTCTATTCTGTCATTCTTTTTCTTTTTATGAAGCATAGTTTTCTTTGTAGTTGTCTCTGTCTGAGTAAATGATCTGGGTAACCTTCGTCTTGATGAAGAGAAACCATCATCTTAATTTTTTGGCAAAATGACAGCCATAAACGGATTTGATATGTCTTTACCAACTACCATTTGAACCGGACTAGCTGTATCTTTATTATCCGATACAGTGAATCTTTTTGCATTCGTTGGGGAATGCACACCCTGCTCATCCATTTTGTCATGAGATAGACAACTCGGTTCCGAAGTCTGAGTACTGGTGTGAATCTGTTAAATTGTTCCTTTGCCTTTCAGTGATTGTACCTGCTCCATTAATTTAGCATTTTCTTGGAGTAAAGCTTCTACCTTTGCATTCAGTCTCTTAAAGGCTTCGGTCATTGAAGAACAGTGGTCGCAGAAAATTATTTTATTTGTGTCTTTTTGGATATTGTATTGTGGATTTTTTGTGGATTTTGTCTGAGGGCTGGAGAGATGTAGTAATTTGGACCAAGTATCCCTCTTGCATAATATAGTGCTTCATTAAAATCATTGAAACCTTTAAAAAAAAAAGAAGGAGTTTTAACTCCATTTATAGAGTCTACTACTTCTATCCAAGTTTGAAAAATACCATTAGTTTTACCATGTATTACTACATAATATTTAAACTTGTTTTCCCTACTTTTGTCAGTGAAATATTGACATAATGCATTTAAAGAGGCTATAAAATATTTATTATCTCTTTTGTTATATGTCATCCATAAATTGTCTGCTAAACATTTCTGCGGTTTGTTTAATACACATTCTGGTAGTTCTCTAAAAGACAAGTTTGAATTTGGGTAACATATTAAATTATGCTTACCGAAATACATACGATCCATTGTATCTATTGCTGTTGTCTGAGGTCTAAACTTCATGTCACTTAATACAGTCTGAGCGTATGTGTCTGAAGCTGAGGCTACTCCTTTGCCTTTGTCTGTAGAACCAGTTGGTCTCATGTTGAAAACAAATATATAGTTAAGTTATTTTTATATTTAATCTACTTAACTGATTTGCCAAATTGTTATCTTTTCCTTTTATATATTCAAAAATGACATTTGGGTATATAGATATGGTATCCATAAAATTCAGCCATCGTCTCTTACTACTAGCTTTTTGATTTATCTTTTGATGAAATTTAACTATGGCTTCGCAGTCAGTCCGTACTAATATTTCATTTTTATTTAAAATATATAACTTAAAACTATTGAGGTCATATATGATTGCTAAAACTTCTGCATCTATACTACTCATATTTCCTTTTTCTCTATATTTTTCACTCTGATAGGCACAAATTTTTTCTTCTGCCTTATCACTGTATTTATTTGGTCTAGCTTTTAATACAGCTCCCCATCCTTGGAAACTGCCATCTGTTTCGATTATTAAATAATCTGTTTCTAGTGGTATACTTAATTCGGGAATATTTTGTACTCGTTCTTTGATTAGTTTTACTAATTTTATATCTTCTGTGTTGAAGTGTTTTTGTCCTTTGCTACCTGTTTTTGAGTATAAGGGTCCTGCTAATTTCCCTAAGTCTTTAATAAAGTTTCTAGCATAATTTACTAATCCTAGGAATTTTTGTAAATCTTTTGTATTGTCTAATTTATCAGGCATATCTAATACTTTTGTTGCTATATGTGGTTGTAATTTAATTTTTCCTTCACCTAATGTTACTCCTAAAAAATTTATATGGTTCTTACATAATTCCATTTTCTTTTTACTTACTATTATTCCATTTTTAACAAATAATCGAAATACTGTCTGTAGATGTCCTAGATGTTCTTTAATGTCTTTACTAAATACTAAGATATCGTCTACATATACTAAGACGAATCTTTTGTAGTCTCCAAATATACTATCCATTTTTCTTTGAAATATTGGCGGGACAGTTTTTAACCCAAATGGCATAGCTAACCATTCAAAATGTCCTTCGGGACAAGTGAATGCTGTCCATTCTATGCTTTCATTATGCATTTTTACCTGCCAATATCCTGACTTACAATCGAATTTACTAAAGACCTTTTTTTCCTTGGATTCTATTGATTAATTCATTTTTATCGGGTAATTTATAAGCATACGTTCTAGTGTTATCATTCAGTCTTTTATAATTAATTACCATTCTTGCTTTACCTCGTACTATCTCACTATGGTTTCTTACCATGAATTTGATCGGTGCTTAGACATAGATCTTCTTATTACTCCTAAGTTTAGTAGTTCTTTTATCTGTATACCAAAATCTTCTAAGTCTTGATTAGTTGCTTCAATAGCAGCTGTTTTTATTATGTATTCTGGGTTTATGATATATAATTTACATACTACTTTATTATTTTCCCAATACTTTAAAGGTTTTTCTCCTATAAATGCCAACGTTTCTAACTCAATATCTTGTATTTTGAGTCTGGCTAGTACTTTAATAGTAGTAAATTTTTTATCTTCGTTACATATTAAATTCTCATAATTATTTATCATAGTGTCTATATTCATTAATTCTGCTTCTTGGGCAGATGTTTGGCACATCCTCCATTCTTCTATTAATGATTTGGTCATATTTTCTTCAATTTTTTGTTTTCCTTTTTCTATCATTATTACTTTTTGTTCTAATTCATTTATTCTACTTTCTAATGTTTTTATTCGTAAGTTTATTGTATCATTACTTATATCTCTATTATCACGTCCTTCTTTTACCTTTATTTTTAACAAATTTTCTATGCATGTGATACATCCTTCATATACGAGAACTTACATTTTCCCCTCTTTTCTCTGCTTGGATACCATTTACATAGAATACATTGGTTGCTATCTATTCCTTTATTTCTTTCAAACTCATGAGTACATTCTTGTGAAATATTCATCATGGTATTTATTTGTAACTCGTCTAAGTTTATATTTTTTAATTCTAAACCTATTTCATTTATTAGTTCTTCATTAGCTAAATCAGACTCATCAGACAGACTTGTTTCTTCTACTTCTACACTTACTATTGAATATATGCTCTCATTATCTGACATGTATTCATCAACATTAATCAATGTTTCTTGAAAATCTTCTATTAATTGTGAGTTTCTAGTTCTACTATTATTTCTTTTAGGACATACATTTTCTAAATGTTCTATACTTCCACAAGTGAAGCACTCTAACTTATTTTTATAATTTCTATCGTTCCTATATTTCCTAACATGTCTATCCTTATTTAGATATGGCTTTCTAGCTGAAGATCTTCTTAGATAGTATCTTTTATTATTGTTATATTGGTTATTATAGTAAGGTCGACGCTTCTTGTAGCGTTTCTTTGATTTACTTGGTTCTTTATCATAACTTTGGGTTGTATATATAACATTTTTACAGAAACCCATTTCATTTTGTTTGAGTTGTTTTTGCATTTGTATATATGTACATTTCTCTGTTAAAATTGCCATTATATGTTGTACTTTGTGTCCTATAGACCATTTACCTGTTGGGTTTTGTATTACTCCGTCTCGTTTATACCATCTTTCTTCTATTTCTCGGCCTAAAGCTCCTGGTAATTTATTAAATAACTTCTTTCCTAAGTCTTCATCAAAAGAACTTCCACTAATGGTGCAGTAATAATAATAAACCTTTAAAAAGTTCTTTATGTGAAACCAACTTGTAATACTTAGGCTTATTAGAGCATTTCTTTGTAGTACTACTAAACCACTATTTGGGTCTTCTCCTGTAATTAAGCTATGTATTTTATTTGTAAAATTATATGGGTTTGCACCCATATTTACCAACGCTTGGAATTCTTGTGTGAAGTTTGATTTATATGCTTCCCATAAGGCTTTTGCAGATTCTCCTAGAAAAGTTTCCATGTATTTATACATAGTTTCTGCGTCTGCATCTTGGTATGTTTTTATATAGTCTGCTACTACTATTCCTTTTCATAAGTCTATGACTGCATTCCACATTTGAGGATAATGTGCTGCTATGTTTAATATTTTTCCTTTACTTCCTCCTTCTTGTAGTCTAATGGGTTTCTTCTATAAGCATCCTTCTACCCATTGGTCTTACATTTTCGATTCTCGTGTCTGGATTTACCCTAAAGACACGCCGTCTTGGTACATTTCCTATACTTGTATCTATTGTATGTGGTTGGGCAGTTCGTTGGAATGGACTAGCACTTGAACTAGTGGATTCCATAAATTCTTTTTGGCTTATTATAGAATTTCTTTCTGTTTCATCTTCGCTATCATATAGATTTTCTAGTATCTTTTCGAGGTTTTCAAATTTTTCTTGGTTTTCATACTCTTCTCTATATCCGAGATTATCTGTTCTAAATTTGCATGTTTTAAAATGTTTATCTACTTCGATTATACCCATACTTCCTGTCTTACATCCTTTACATTTAAAATTTATATCATTATTGTTATTATATCTTCTTTCAGCCTCTTGTAAGGCTTCATCTACTTCATATCCTTCTTGTATTATTTCTACATTCATAAACTCCCTTTTTTCTTCTAATTCTTCCAATTCTAATTCTTCTTCTAAGTTATTTTGATTAGAGTAATTATAGTCGGTGAATCTTATAGAAGTTTCTCCTTTTGTATTAGTATACATTAGATGAGATTCTGGTGTAAGTACTTTCTTTTATGAAATTGTTCTAGGTTCCATTCTAATCCTGGATACTCTTCGAATTTATTTTTATTGATTTTATTAATTTTTTGCCTTTGTTTCCCATTACTTCTACTACATCTTCTACTTTAAGTCTAAACCTTGTATTACTTCTAGACGTAACTTTTCCAATGAAACCTATACACATTAGTAGATTAGTTCCGCTACTCATTTCTTCGTAGCCTTTAGTTTGTATTCCTATTTTTATATGCTTTCCAAATTCTCTTAAATTAATCATAAAATCTGGGCTAATATAGAATATCCCTCTATTATTAGTCATATCTACTTCTGTTAATCCTATGATGCTCTATAATGTTTATATAACTGATTCGTTTTTGCAAAATATCCTGTATCATATAATATCTTTGGGTTAAGTAAGTTTAACTGATTCTGTTGGAATATTCTAAGGTCTTTATCTACATCTATCACTTGGTTTAACTCCTGGATTTATTTATCGTCTTGTTTATTTCGTGTTAATATTTTGGATATAGGACTATTTCCTATTCGATTTTCTGAAAAACTTACTCGTGGTCTTTCTTCGATTGTTGTTCTTCTACGTGAAAGAAAGTCTATTTTTGAGATTTTCTAACTATTGTTGGTCTTTCTTTAGGCGGAGTAATTTCAATATTTTTTAACTGAGTTATTAATTCCTCTATTTCAGAATGTTTTGGTTCTTCTCTTATAGCCTCTTTTTCTCTAAGTAGTTTATCTAATTTTTTACTTAATTCTATCAGTAGTGCTATTATAGTGTTATTTGGTTTAATAACTATTTGATCTGATTTACTTGCAGCTTGGTGATCAGACAATCCTTGTGGATCTGGTAGTATGCTTGCTGTATATTTTAAAGCTTTAGTGTATGATGGTTCTTGTCATAAGCCGTTCATGAAAGGATTTTATCTTCTAGTTGTTGTATTGTCTTTTTTAATTCACGAACTTCTGTGGTCACTATGTCTCTTTTTTTTGTTTAGTAATTTTTTCAATTAATTCAATTGTTTTTATTTCTAATTCTTTTTCTGTTATAGTCTTTATTAGCTTTCCTATTTCAACCTTTGTAGGTATTTGTTCTATATTAAACTTTTGGTTTAAGTGTTTGATTTTTCTATCTATTTCTTGTTCTTGGGATTTTAGGAAATCAAAATTTTGTTCTAACCTTTCTAGTATCTTTTTATGCTTATTTTGAGTTTGTTCTATTGTTTCTAATAATTTTACTATACTTTTTTTCTTTTGTTGTGTTGTTTCACTAAAGTTTATTATAAGATCTACTATAGTATTATATTGCTTATCTTCTGAATGTAGAAGGTGTTTTCCTTGACTAAAATTGCACCTTATTACTGAATTTTCTTTTAATATCCTGTATTTCTTTTCAGGATAAATTCTTAAATCTAAGTATTCTAATGGTTTTAATTGATCTATCTTAACCTAAAGGGATATCTATTTTACTAATACTTTTCCTCTGAAATGTTATTTTATTATTTGCGGATTGGATATCAATATCTATGCTTTGTAATTCCCACCTTAGAGCACTTAATAATTCTGGGTTGATTAGTGTAGGTCTATTTAATGAGTATAAGCCTCCGTGATTACAGAGTCTATCTGCTAAGTCTCTTGTTTCTAATACCTTTAAATATGAGCTTAATGCCTCTTTAGTTTTAACCACTCTAATTTTATTTGTATTTCTCTATATAAATACCAATATTGTAATCGTAGTCGGTTAGCGAAAGGGTGCTTTTTCATATATAATCTTTTGTCTTGATTTTAATTGAGTAATAAATTTATATTCTAGTCTGGATATTATTTCTATTAAATAATCTAACCTTATAGTGTCTTCTTTAATACTATTTAGTCTCTTATATTCTAGGTAGAGGCTGTCTAGCTTTCGTTTTGTTGCTAGATGTGTCTGAGTACTTCTTAGAGGTCTTCTCATTAACTGTTATTTCCCAAAAACTTCTCGCTTTGATACCAAATAAATTTACAGAAATTTACAAAAACAGAATAAATAAATTTACAGAAACAGAATTCCAACACTATATAGGAAAGACGCAGGTAAGTTTTATAAATACATGTAATGAATTTTATAAACCAATATATACACTAGATAGGATATGGGTACGAGATCTTAACATAAATGTAGATTTTGTATTAGGATTATAATAAATAAAAAGATTTTACCACACAAATTAATAAAAACTTTAGACAAGCCAATTGCTGCAATGCAAATGGATGGAACATATAATACATACCAACACTATATAGGAAAGACACAGGTAAGTTTTATAAATACATGTAATAAATTTTATAAACCAATGTATACACTTGAAAGGATATGGGTACGAGATCTTAACATAAATGTAGATTTTGTATTAGGATTAAAATTTATGATACAAAATAATGGAGGAACATTAATTACAAGAGATGGGGTAATATTCTTTAAACATTTGACATATACCCCAGTACAAACTATAAAACTTGAAACACAAGGACGACACGCTAATATATCTCCGACTACCTCCAAAGAAGATAACTTAGAGCCATGTTGTAAAGACTGCAAAAACAAAAATCACTGTTATAAAAATCATGAAAAAAATGAAGAAGAAGAAGAAGAAGAGGAAAAAGAATACGATATAAGGGAAAAAGATTATACTTTAATAGAAGTAGAAACAGAATTCTATAATTTTCGAACAGGAATCGATGGGATAGGAACAATTAGAAGTCCTAAAGACTTGGATAATATAGTTAAAATACTAGACGAAATGGAAATTATAGGAGAAAAACCTTTAAAGTATTGGGAAAATAATAAAGTAGTATGTAAATTAGATATCATAAACCCAGAATACATAATAAAAACAGCTGTTATTGAAGCAACTAATCAAGACTTAGAAGATTTTGGTATACAGATAAAAGAACTACTAAACTTAGGAGTAATAAGAAGATCTACGTCTAAGCGCCGGTCAGCAGCATTCATGGTAAGAAACCATAGTGAGATATTACGAGGAAAAGCAAGAATGGTAATTAATTATAAAATACTGAATGATAACACTAGAACAGATGCTTATAAATTACCAGATAAAATAGAATTAATCAATAGAACCCAAGGAAAAAAGGTCTTTAGTAAATTCGATTGTAAGTCAGGATATTGGCAGGTAAAAATGCATAATGAAAGCATAGAATGGACACCATTCACTTGTCCCGAAGGACATTTTGAATGGTTAGCTATACCATTTGGGTTAAAAACTGCCCCGCCAATATTTCAAAGAAAAATGGATAGTATATTTGGAGACTACAAAAGATTCGTCTTAGTATATGTAGACGATATCTTAGTATTTAGTAAAGACATTAAAGACCATCTAGGACATCTACAAACAGTATTTCGATTATTTGTTAAAAATGGAATAATAGTAAGTAAAAAGAAAATGGAATTATGTAAGAACCATATAAATTTTTTAGGAGTAATATTAGGTGAAGGAAAAATTAAACTACAACCACATATAGCAACAAAAGTATTAGATATGCCTGATAAATTAGACAATACAAAAGATTTACAAAAATTCCTAGGATTAGTAAATTATGCTAGAAACTTTATTAAAGACTTAGGGAAATTAAAAAAATTTGTGCCTATCAGAGTGGAAAATATAGAGAAAAAGGAAATATGAGTAGTATAGATGCAGAAGTTTTAGCAATCATATATGGCCTCAATAGTTTTAAGTTATATATTTTAAATAAAAATGAAATATTAGTACGGACTGACTGCGAAGCCATAGTTAAATTTCATCAAAAGATAAATCAAAAAGCTAGTAGTAAGAGACGATGGCTAAATTTTATGGATACCATATCTATATACCCAAATGTCATTTTTGAATATATAAAAGGAAAAGATAACAATTTGGCGAATCAGTTAAGTAGATTAAATATAAAAATAACTTAACTATATATTTGTTTTCAGCATGAGACCAACCGGTTCTACAGACAAAGGCAAAGGAGTAGCCTCGGCTTCGGACACATACGCTCGTGATCAGTATTAAGTAACATGAAGTTTAGACCTCGGACAACAGCAATAGACACAATGGATCGTATGTATTTTGGTAAGCATAATTTAATATGTTACCCAAATTCAAACTTGTCTTTTTAGAGAACTACCGAGAATGTGTATTAGACAAATCGCGAAATGTTTAGCAGACAATTTATGGATGGCATATAACAAAAAAGATAATAAATATTTTATATCCTCTTTAAATGCATTATGTCAATATTTCACTGACAAAAGTAGGGAAAACAAGTTTAAATATTATGTAGTAGTACATGGTAAAACTAATGGTATTTTTCAAACTTGGATAGAAGTAGTAGACTCTATAAATGGAGTTAAAACTCCTCTTTTTAAAGGTTTCAATGATTTTAATGAAGCACTAGATTATGCAAGAGGGATACTTGGTCCAAATTACTACATCTCTCGGCCCTTAGACAAAATCCTCAAAAACCCCACAATACAATATCCAAAAAGACACAAATAAAATAATTTTCTGCGACCACTTTGTTCTTGATGAATGAAGCCTTTAAGAGACTGAATGCAAAGGTAGAAGCTTTACTCCAAGAAAATGCTAAATTAATGGAGCGGTACAATCACCGAAAGGCAAAGGAACCATTTACTTGATTCACACCGGTACTCGGACTTCGGAATCGAGTTGTCCATCTCATGACAAAATGGATGAGCGGGGTGTGCATTCCCAAATGTAAAAGATCCACTGTATCGGATAATAAAGATACAGCTAGTCCGGTTCAAACGGTAGCCAGTAAAGACTTATCAAATCCGTTTATGGCTGTCATTTTGCCAAAAAATTAAGATGAAGGTTGCTCTTCATCAAGACGAATGTTACCCATATCATTTACTCAGACAGAGACAACTACAAAGAAAACTATGCTTCATAAAAAGAAAAAGAATGACAAAATAGAAAGAATAATAAAAAAGACATTAGAAAAAAAATTTCAACCGCAGGGACAGGATAAACATGTAATTTCAAATCCAATTCCGAATCCAGATCCAAATGGAGACAGATTAGTACCAGATATGGAACATATAACTATAGAACGAGAAAGAATGAATACAAGCGCACGAAGAGACAGCTCGGGTAATAATAATAGATCCCTAAGTTCTGGAGAAGACGACTATGGAGACAATGCTTATTATCAAGATGCTCAAGATCCCAATGACGATGATGACTCAGGAATGAGTTTTGATTCAATAGCCCTCCACAATCTTGATACCTGAAGACAAAGAAGAATTGATACCTGAAGACAAAGAAGACCAAGACAAAATAAGAAATAGGAATAAAGTGTGAGAATAAAGTGTGCCATGTGGGTATGCCCATATTTGTCGTGTGAGTGCTTACTTTATCACTATCCTCCAAAGAGGAAAAAACTAATAAGCACTAGTGTCAAAGTTTGTGTCAGTAGTGTCAAAGTTTGTACCAATTTGTGTGAATAATTCCAAATAATACATGTGTCGATGGGGCCCAATGTGTACCCGGCATGCATTATTTGATGTTATTTTCAAAAGCATTGGCCAAAGTTAGGCCACGACTTTCTATCCCCATTATCTTAGTGAGTCGGCCACGTTTGGCCATTAATCTTTGTCCACGTTCCTATCTCCAAACCCCTATAAAAGGACATTAATTCTCACTCAGAAGGAGCAAGAAAAGGTAATCCAAAAGAGAAAACATCCACAACATATTCCCCTTCCCGAGCCAATGTTCATAAACATCCTTTCCACTATCCAAATATCCCTAAAATAATCTATTGTAAAATTTTGTGTGCTAAGTTTGTTTTACTAAGTTTACTTTCTTAAGTGTGTAAGGGTCCTTCGGGGTTCCCGAAAGGGAAACCTCTCTCTATCTATATCATGTAAGTCCTTTATGTTTTTCCTATAAAATTTCCTCAAAATAATTATGTAAATTATGTTTGTTTACATTATTATTACTATGTTTATATTTAAATGTTTGTATTTAAGTTATTCTAAACACTACCCTTAGTACATGGTTAGACTTTTAACTTTTAATAACAACGATGGATTAACCTGTAAATTCTTAGGATGTTTTAAAGGCCTTAAAAAGTACGCAGATCTCAGGACGTCTTGCTGGCCATCTCCGGGGTGAGGTTAAAGAAGATGTTATTAAGAATCTCAGTTAAAAGAAAGAGATGAACGGGGTAGTACTAAAAAAAATGATTTAACTACACATCAACATATTAGTATGTATATATATATATATATATATATATATAATTTAACTACACATCAACATATAATATATGTATATGTATACATACACACATATATATACATCTATGTATATCTACACATCTATGTATATGTATACATAAATATATATGTTTGATTAATAAAATCAACCTCAAGAGGTGAGTTTATATTAAAATAATCATATTTATATATATATATATCAAGAGGTGAGTTTATATTAAAATAATTATACATACATATATATATATATATATATATATATATATATATATATATATGTATACATATACATATATATCAATATCAAATTTAATATATAAATTTCCTTGAATTGATCCTTGGTATTTCTTTAATTGATAATATATTTCATATCTAAACCACTAGTAAATAAGACTTGATTTGTTAAACTACTCAAGGAGTATATAATTAATCAAGTTCATGACATGAGATATTAAGTTCATGATTAGACGACGGGTCGATAGAATTTGTACATTACTGTAGAAATATAAGTATAATTATCTCCTTATTCATATCAACGTAGTTTCATAGTTTAAATATGGATTATAGATATTTTTTTATCTATTCCACAAATTCTAACTTTTTATTTATAAAAGTATATAAAATTGTTACACTTTTTGAACAATTAATTGTAGGTGTAAAATCAAATTTTAGTATTATGCACAATAGCAAAATTTTGAGTATTAATAGGAATATTTTAAACAAACCGACCTCCGAATGTCGCTTTTATTGAAAGTAATTAGATTTAATAAAAATTACCGACGTCATGAGGTCGGTATCACATTAAATTTTAAGAATACAAAATGATTCTCCGGAAGACGATTTAAATAAAATTAAATCAAAATAGAAAATAATACCGACATCAAGAGGTCGGTTTTCATTGTAATTCATTTTCTAGGAAAAATTCCGCCCTCTTGAGGTCGGAATTTGGTTTACCCGCAAACCGACCTCCGGATGTCGCTTTTAAAAGTAATTAGATGAAAAAAAAATACCGACCTTCGGATGTCGCTTTAATTAATAGTAATTAAATGAAATAAAAATACCGACCTCATGAGATCGGTATTTTAATTACATACTATTTAATTTTACCAATATTCGGAGGTCGGTATTATAAAATATTTAATTGAGAAAAAATTCCGACCTCTTGAGGTCGGAATTTTTAATGAATTACAATAAAAACCGACCTCCTCATGTCGGTATTATTTTCTCAATTGAATATAAAAAATACCGACCTCATGAGGTCGGTATTTTATATTAATTTATTTTTACTATTTAATTTTACCGACATACGTAAGTCAAGTTATGATTTTTTTGTTTTTTATTTTACACAAAACCTATTGAGAAAAATAAAAAATATTGTTATTTATTTATTTGTTTAATACCGACATCAAGAGGTCGGTTTTTATTGTAATTCACTTTTTCCGGGAAAATTTCCGACCTCCGGATGTCGCTTTTAAAAGTAATTAGATGAAATAAAAATACTGACCTCCGGATGTCGCTTTAATTAATAGTAATTAGATGAAATAAAAATACCGACCTCATGAGTTTGGTATTTTAATTACATACTATTTAATTTTACCGAGATTGTGAAGTCGATATTATTTAAATAAAATAATAATTTAAATATACCGACCTCTTTAGGTCGGTATTTATTAATAAATTTTAATATAAACTCAGCTCTTGAGGTTGATTTTATTAATTAAAGATATATATATATATATATATATATATATATATATATATATATATGAATATGATCAAGAAAAGTTTAATTTAATAAATTTAATTTATCGATCAAGTTAATTTTATAAATTTAAATTATATAACTCCTAAATATATACATTTATTAATTTTATTGATCAACAATGCTTATCAATGTCATAAAAAAAAATATATATATATATATATATAAATTTAACTACACATCAACAGAAGTATAATTTAACAAATTTAATTTATCGATCAAGTTAATTTTATAAATTTAAATTATATAACTCCTAATTATATAAATGTAATTTTATTGATCAACAAAAGTTTATCAATATCAAATTTAATATATAAATCTCCTTGAATTGATTCTCGGTATTTCTTTAATTGATAATGTATTTCATATCTAAACCACTAGTATATAAGACTTGATTTGTTAAACTACTTGAGGAGTATATAATTAATCAACATATTTCATACTCCAATAAGGTATCGTTTACATGTCATCATAATTAGGAGGTGATCACTACAATTAACATCCATTCAATTAGATCGAACGTATATAATAATAATATCTCGCATTTCATACTCGAATGGATTATATGTTAGCTCTTCACCTCTACATCATGACATGAGATATTAAGTTCATGATTAGACGACGGACTGATAGAATTTGAACATTACTGTAGAAATATAAGTATAATTACCTCCTAATTCATATCAACGTAGTTTCATACTCTAAATATGGATTATAGATATTTTTTTATTTATTCCACGAATTCTAATTTTTTATTTATAAAAGTATACAAAATTGTTACACTTTTTGAACAATTAATTGTAGGTGTAAAATAAAATTTTAGTATTATGCACAATAGCAAAATTATGAGTATTAATAGGAATACTTTAAACAAACCGACCTCCGGATGTCGCTTTTATTGAAAGTAATTAAATTTAATAAAAAATACCAACGTCATGAGGTCGGTATCACATTACATTTTAAGATAAATAAAAGTAATCATGTTAATTAAATAATATTGACATGGGAGGTTGGTATTTTATATTAAATTATTTTTTAACTTGTATAAAACCGTCATTCGAAGGACAACTTATTTAAAGTTAATTGAAAATATGAATTTATTATATAACACAAAATCGTCCTCCGGAAGATGATTTAAATAAAATTAAATCAAAATAGAAAATAATACCGACATCAAGAGGTTGGTTTTTATTGTAATTCATTTTCTGGGAAAAATTCCGACCTCTTGAGGTCGGAATTTGGTTTACCCGCAAACCGCAAACCGACCTCCGGATGTCGCTTTTAAAAGTAATTAGATGAAATAAAAATACCGATCTCCGGATGTCGCTTTAATTAATAGTAGAAATAAAAATACCGACCTCATGAGGTCGGAATTTTAATTACATACTATTTAATTTTTACCGACATTCGGAAGTCGGTATTATGAAATATTTAATTGAGAAAAAATTCCGACCTCCTGAGGTCGGAAATTTTAATGAATTACAATAAAAACCGACCTTTTGATGTCGGTATTATTTTCTCAATTAAATATAAAAAATACCGACCTCATGAGGTCGGTATTTTATATTAATTTATTTTTACTATTTAATTTTACCGATATACGGAAGTCGATATTATAATTTTTTTAGTTTTTTATTTTACACAAAACTTATTGAGAAAAAATAATTTAATACCGACATCAAGAGGTCGGTTTTTATTGCAATTCATTTTATCCGAGAAAAATTCCGACCTCCAGAGGTTGGAATTTGGTTTTCCCGCTTTCTGCAAACCAACCTCCGGATGTCGCTTTTAAAAGTAATTAGATGAAATAAAAATACCGACCTCCGAATGTCGCTTTAATTAATAGTAATTAGATGAAATAAAATATTTTAATTACATACTACTGACATTTGGAAGTCGGTATTATAAAATATTTAATTGTGAGGTCGGAATTTTTAATGCATTACAATAAAAACCGACCTCTTGATGTCGGTAATATTTTCTCAATTAAATATAAAAAATACCGACCTCATGAGGTCGGTATTTTTATTGTAATTCATTTTTTTCGAGAAAAATTCCGACCTCCAAAGGTCGGAATTTAATTTTCCCGCTTTATTTTGCATAAAAACCGACTACTTGTAAATACCGACCTCTGGAGGTCGGAAATTACCGACCTCCATTTGAGGTCGGAAATTTTTAGGTCGGTATTCACTGTTTTTTTAGTAGTGGTCCCTAAAACCTTTAGTGATATTGAATCTAAAAAACACTTAACTAATGCCGATAAAAACTTTAGCACTCTTTATTAATGTTTATTTATTGCCACTAAAATTTGTTTTTGTTATAGTGTGAAGGAAAGGGTAGTAAGAATAATGGATAGACAACAATATTGATCTATATGATTCATACGTAATAACAACATATTCAATATAATCTCATAAAGTCAAGTCTGAAAAACATAACTTATATATATAAGTCTAAATTATTTTCGATAAATCCTCGATTCAATATATATAGTAGGCGTTTGGCCATGCGATACCATATCGCGATATGGTATCGTGAGATGGAATCAGCGTTTGGACATGCGATTTTACGTTGATTCCATCTCATGATTCCATATCATGAGATGTGATTCCATCTTCTCCAAAAACCATGATATGGAATTATATGGTAATTCCATATCATGATTTGAGATATTTTAATACAAACATTGATCCACAAGTTTATATTTTGTTAAAACAATCCTACATTTATATCTACTAATTAACCATTTATTTCATATGTAAATAAAATTTATAATCACATCATTACTTTTTAAAATTTATTATTCTCACCGACATAAAATTTATTATTCTCACCAACATATAGTCACTTTAACTCACACCAACCGATTGTTAAAGTGATGAAATATTTGTGGTCTATGAGTATGAAAAGATAGTTGCGGATGATATTGACCAACAAATTGCTCAAAGTAACAATGTTGGTTCGTCTTCTCGGTCACATGATTGAGAAATGCAAGTTCAACGTGAGGAAATTGTCCGTACTATGTGGGAGGATTATATTAAAGACTAGTACACTACAATTTATGTTCAATTTTTTTTTATTAAATTAAAGTTAGATGAAACAATTACTTAAGTGGAAAACAAATAGCTTTGTAATAATTTATTATGAGAACAAATAGAATGAATAAGTCATCAATATAAAAAAAGATGAAAAGAAAAGAATAATTGCAGGCATTTTCTTTAGTGGGTACAAAAAATAATGCTATAAAAAATTAACGAGGGTTCAATTATGTATGTATCACATACTAGAAAGTGTTTAAAATTTATAATAATTGTCACGCCTCGAGCCTACATCCTGGACGTGGTCGGCACTCGGAGACCATCGCTGGCCCTAAGCGGACCCTTGGCCTGGCTTACTTAACTCAACGGAAGACTTAACCCAACAGAATAAACTCAATGCAATAGTTTAAATGATAACATCTTAGCCAAAATGGCAACTTATGTCTCAAAACAAAGTATCTGCAAATACATAGATGAGAGACTCAATACTAACTGTTTGACTGTCTATGAAGCCTCTGTAATACTGAGAGAGATATTGGGACAGACCCCACAATATCCTAATAAAGCAAAACTAGGAAAGCGAAATAACAGAGTCATTCGGAATGCAAGGAGACTCACCACTGACTCTGGAGTGCTCAACTGGATCAACGGCGTGCTGGATGCTGATCCTGGTTATCTGTGTCTACATCATAATAAGATACAGGCCAACTGGCATCAGTACATTAAATGTACGAGTATGCGAGTTAGAAAGCTAAACAACAACTTAAGCTTGAAAGGAGTACAAAGGAACACTTACCTTGGCTCTGTTTAACTCATGAACAACTGAACTCAATATAAAGCAATAAGACACATGCAATATATATAAAGCTTGTAAAACAGTGTAAACAACTTAGTTCGTTAAAGATAAAGCAATAACAAACTCAACTTTACTTAAATATAAAAGTAATATAACTTTTGTGAGAGATTCTCTACCGACAACCACCACTATGAGCCTAAGTGTGATACAACGTCTTGCCCACGATGCCAGAACTGTCTTATACTTTGCCGTCATATAGAACGCTTAACTT
Organism: Solanum commersonii; assembly: GCA_029007595.1. NCBI lineage: Eukaryota > Viridiplantae > Streptophyta > Magnoliopsida > Solanales > Solanaceae > Solanum > Solanum commersonii. Next base: position 38,522 of record JAJTWQ010000519.1, read on the forward strand.
AGTGGATCCACTACTCTATGCTAAAAGCATCTTAAGGAGTCATCTAAAAAGTATGATCCTTTACTACCCATGATGGCTACATGGTTTATGGAGACTTGAGTTAATATGAACTCGCATCCCCATATCGGTGCTCAATACTACTCCCAAAATATACTTAGCTCATATGTTTGTAAAAACAAAACTCTTTCTTTGAATTGAGGTAATTACTCAAAACTTAGCTTAAAGCTCTCTTGGAATCAATGTTCCCTTTCTTGCTCAAATGTGAAAACATTTATAAACTCTTTGGAATACTTAGTCCCCTTATAACTTTTTGAGAAATGAACTCAACTCTTTACTCTTTGCTTAACAGACTCTTGAAAACTTTAAGAAACTTTGCTTCGACTTGCTTCTTAACTTCTAGACTTGACTCTTAACTTCTTTGACTTTGATCATAACTTTCCTTGAATTGAATTATGGATTCAAGGTTCATGATCTCATGTTTATGGATGATTTCATGATGTTTGAATGTACCTTAGAGTGTTGGAATCAACTAGAAAACATAGGTACATCGCTTAGGAACAAGTACGAAAAGGTGGGGAACGAATGGGGAGAACTGGCGTACCTGGCGCTCTGAGAGGCGCGAGGTGCCAGCCCTCAAACTTCAGAGAAGTCTGGCTGGCGCTCTAGCTGGTGCGACATGCCAGAGGCCAAACTTTAGAGAAGTTTTTGTGGCGCTCTGGCAGGCGCGACGCCCAGCCTTTTTTGCCCAACGACTTTCGACTTTTCTCTTCCGTTTTTCATCTCTAAACTCTCCTAACTTCCATAATTCTTTCCCCAAACACTTAGGATCAATTTTACCCTCAATATACAACCAATCTAACTTGAAAAACAACCCGGAAACATGAATCAATTCACCCTCAAGCATTAACAACTCAACCAACAAGAATTCTACAATTTGTTCTTCAAGAACCTCACTTCTTCAACATGTACACAACGCAAAATCAATGGATTGAAACAAGTTAGTGTGTGGGTGAACTAACCCAACAAGAAACTATCTCACATACCTTAATAGGGATCGCCCCCGACAAATTCCACTCCAAACGCTTGACGTTCTTGGTGAAATCTTAGCTTTTCTCCCTTTCTTCTTTTCTCTCTTCTCCAAGCCCTAAGCGTATTTCTCAATTCTCCAAACTGACTTAGTCATGTTTTTACACCAATAAAACCCTAAAAACGAATTAGGAAATTAATTAGAGAAAAGACTACTTTGCCCTTCCCTAAATCCGGATTGAGACTTTCCTCATCCAACAGCCCAACTTCCGGAAGGCATATCTCACTCACACAATGTCGGAATTTCGTAAACTCGGTGGCGTTGGAAAGATCTCTCCAAGGGCTTTCCAACCATATCAAGAGATGCTCCTAAATTCTCCTGAGCTAGGAGTTATGACCGTTTGAAAATGGCCAAAACTCACTTTCTTAACTTAGACAAAAATTTCCAGATTTCCTTATTCTTTCCAAAAATCAATATTTAAAACTCTTTATAGTCGTTTCTAGGTGCGAGATGCTACAATAATTTTCCTTTATTAAAAAAGATATTCATAAATTAAATAATAAAATAAATTTAACATTATATAAAGGATAAATTAGTCATATTCTATTTTATTTATGTTTATTTTAAATAGATTTAAAGAATGGTTACAAGAAAATCAAAATAGGGGAGGTATACGTAATAACATAAACCACAAGGAAAGGTAGCGTAATAGAGCAAAACCTGGAGGGAGGTCTTTGAAATTATCCCTTTTGTTTTTTATTTGATAAGATTGAATAAATAATTTAGGTTATTTTAATAGTTTTACAACTTATGAGATTTTTATGTTTATGAGAAAATATACAACACAAAAATTTCATATCGCATGTCCAAACAAAACTTCAATTTCATCTCATGATTTCATATCATGATATCATATTATGATTCCATATCATGATATCATATTATGATTCCATATCATGATACCATATCGTATGACCAAACGGGCCCATAGTATATATATATATATATATATATATATGGTCATGTGAATTAGATCCGATTAGATTAAAGAACAATAATTAATAGAAAAATCGATTACGGAACTTCTTTTCCAGTCAAAGTCAGTCGACTGCCTTACTCAGAAGAAATTTGCTTATTTGAATATTTTAGTAGCAACACGCTGTCACATTTACATATATTTTTTGAATATTAATTATCTTTTTTATTTATATCTTAAAATATAATTTTTTATTAATTAAATATTTATTCTATCTATATGTCATTACCCTATAATTGATGTATTATAGTCTTGAACGGCTAAAATAATAATTATTTTAAAAAATTATGACGGATAATTTAAGACAGAGAAAAAGTAGTTGAAAGTACAACTAATAATTGACCAAAATTATTCTCCTATATATTAAAGCTCATTGGTCCTATTGAGAAAATTCACAACACACAGAAAAATAAAGTCAGCTTAAGCTAAGTTCAGTGCAGAGAAATGAAGAGCAAGATTCGAGTTTTATTTGAATCATTTATATCATGTGGAAACCCTTCTAAAGGTATGTTGGAACATATTGAAGGTTATAATCTTTTAATTTCAACAACTTAATTCAATGTTCTACTTTCTTAAGTAGGAATTTTCAACGAAAAAAGTGTTCTCTAAATCAAGCTTCTTTTACTTATAGAAATATTTATATTGCTTATATTCAAGAGTGAAAAAGTTTATCCAAATTGGATTTGGCTCCCCTCCGATACAAGATCTCTTCATTCCTTCAAGTATGCTCTTATAATTTTGGCATGTGTCCATTATTAGAAATAAAGTTTTCTCTATCACGAATTAGTAGAAAATTTATGCTATAAAATATAATTTTTAATGTTCATTCATTTTTCCATCGAATCAACTCAATACTTGTACTAGAGGGGAGCCAAATCCGTTTAAATTTACCTCTGCAGTATTTGATTTGTCATGTATTTACCATTTAGTCCATGAATGCTCGATGAAGTTAATTTCTCTCTTATTTGTCCCTCTTTCTAATGGTGATCTAGCTTAGCTCAGACAATTGTCACTGTGAACTTGAAGTTTAGTGACGGAGTCAAAAAATTTACTAAAGAGTGTTAAATATAAAAAAGAAGTAGATATACATAAAAAAATAACATAAAAAATATATATGCAATAATTTGAAGCACATGATCCTGAACAATTACTCTGAATTGAATTGTCTTAAATGTTAGGTGCAGAGGTCTGTCTTATTATGAATTGATTTGTCTTAAATGATAGGTGGGGTTATATGAATTGACGTGTCACGTAGCTATTTCAATTTGTTCAAGACTGAAAAGTAATAATAATAGTAATGAGAGGAGCCACCTTGAGCCAAGGATAACCAATGCATATCTTTTTTGTTGGAAAATTACATGGTGTTTAGAAATTAAAATTTTAACTATTGTGAATGTATAGCTAATTTTACATACCTTTCGTTAAATTCCTGATTTTGTCGGATCGGCGGCGGTAGTATACACTAACACAGTAACACTAGTACTATATTGTGAAACTCATTTTGATATATACTTTCTTCAAACTTGTCTAAACCAGGAAATGAAAAAGACCAAGAACCAGCTCCTCTAGATGAATCCACAATAGATGAACAAGGACAAATACAAGAACAAGAACAAGAACATCAAGATAAACCAAAAGATTATGCACAAAGACAAGGATTACTAGTGAAAGATGAACAAAAAAATGCACAATTAGGGCAAATGGTGGAAAATGCAAAAGTAGAAAGGGTGTTTGTAATGGAATCTAGAGTAAAAATAACAACATATAGAAACATAGGAACAACTTCACAACAAGCAAAACGTTCACGCCAACGACCACCTCCTGGTTTAAGACCGGCAGCAGGGATCTTATGTGAAAATTCAATGTCGTCTCGTTTGTTGTTACGTATTATTTCATAATGTATTATATTATTATGTTGCATTGTATTGTTTTGATATGAATATACAATAATTTGATATATTGTATTGTTTCTCGGCGTCATTATACATAATGTTAGACATCCACAATTTGAAGGATAAACATATAAGGACTAGTGGCAATAAATTTTCCTATTTGTTGCTACAAAAATATTTAGTGACAGTTGAGTTGAGTTGGTAAAGCCTTTAGCGGCATTTATACAGTGTTGGTTATAAATATACATATTTATTATTATTGTCGCTGAATATAATATAGTGACAATTAGGGATAGTTTAGTTGGGAACAAGCTATCTTAGAATTAATTATCCCCAAATAAGTTATTACTAATTCCACCATGTATATGAGATCTCATCACTAAGGTATAACTGGTGGGATAAATAATCTAAGGATTACCTAATACTTTCAACCAAACACAAGATAAAATAATCATGCATTTTGTCCTGAGATTATTATACTTTATACCTCACACAAAACAACTTCTTATTTGTTGCTGCTAAATCCTTTATTTGTTGTAGTAAAGTACAATATAGAACTATCGTAAAAAGTACGGTAAAGGACAAAATACTATTGACAATCATAAACAGAGTCAAAATGAAGGGAAAAATATAAGGTAATGTTTGAATTACTCCAAATCGATCGTTAGATAAAATGCAACTTTTTCAATATTATATATATAAATCAAAATAAACATTATATTTAACCTTCTATCACAACTAGGGGTGTACATGGCCGGATTGGTTCGGGTTTTTCAAATATCAAATCAAACTATTTGTGTCGGATTTTTAAATTTATAAACCAAACCAATAAAACTCGGGTTTTTCAACCTCGGGTCTTTTCGGATTTTTTTGGATTTTTCAGTTTTTCGGGTTTTTCTGGTAAAGTATTCATACAAACATATAATTTACTTGAACTTCAAATATTTCTTTAGTCCTACCAAAATACAACTATCTAAGATGTTTCTTAAAAATATAACACAATATGATATGATTAATGACACTAAAATATCCAACAAAAATAATAATAATGAAATCGCGTAAAACAAATATTACAAATTAACAAGTCATAATGAAAATGATCATAATTTAAAAGTACTAAATCATGCTAAAATTAAGTTTAATAAGTATTAGTTACATGACTAAATATTAAAGGAAATTAAAATTAGATTATGTATTTTAATTGTCTAAATCAATGTAAAACTAAAGAACAAATATTCAATATTATTGTCATTCTTAGTGTTGAATTGATTTCCTTTTTGCATTGGTATTAATTTGATTTTGATTTAAGTTTTATTATAATTACCAACATTTGTGGACTATAATCTTTATTGGCTCATTCATAATTCTAAGTTTCAAACTTGAAATAATATATTAAAAGATAAAAACTATGAAAAAGTATAAGAAATATTTAAAAATTATATCAAAGTAAATATTTGTATGTGTAAAATAAAATTTTAAAATTATATATATAATGTCGGGTTAGTTTGGTCTCGATTGGTTTTTTTCAGTTAAAACCAAACCAACCCAAATATAGTCGGGTTTTTTTTTCAAAACCAAACCAAGTCAAACCAAATCACTAGTCGGATTTTTTTTCCGGGTTGACTCAATTTGCGGTTTGATTCGGTTTTCGATTCGGTTTTGTACACCCCTAATCACAACCAAATATATCCAAAATAATTAACCACCCAAACAACCTGTAATTAGTGTTTCTTATTTGCTTGGTCAAGTATTTGTCCTGGTCATTCTTTAATCATAGTTGGGGTAGTTAATAGGTGAATGGATATATAAAAGAAAGAAAATATAAAGAACATGTGAAAGAAATAATAACCACTATCTTCTTGTCTTTATAGCCACTAATTGATAAAAATAAAGAAAATATAAATTAGAGAACTAAATACTATGATCATCACATAATTTGTAATCTATATATACTCTATAACAATAAAATAATACAAAAACATAAAAGTCAAAAAGAAAATTGAGTTATAAACCTCAAAACTTCCTTTTAATTGAGTTCTCCAATTGATTCAAAGGGAAAATTAGATTGGGTGTGAATTAATATGCCAGGTGACATTCAAGCTATTTGTGTGATAAATCTATATATATATATCGACTCCATAGAATTACACAATTTGGACACGTAGAAAATACGTAAGCAATGACGAATCAAAAGAAAAGACAAAGAAAGATAGGTATGCTATGACGTAATACACCACTAGTCTAAAACTGACAAAGATGAGGCCCAATGAGCACCCGACAGATAAAAGAAAGACTATTCAACATTTTAAAATCCGAATTTCAAATTCGGAGAAAGCCATCCTCGCCTATATATGTGTGTGTGTTTTCTCAACGATAATCATCTCAGATATATCATCGATAAAGTAAAAAAAGGACAAACAGAAAGTGCGCCTTGAGAAAGATCAATCTATTATTTCTAAAATAACTTTTGTTCAACTATCTTTTCACATGACACTGTCGGATCACTAAGACCGACTTTCGTTTTTGTTCCCCATTTTAATATTAAAATGGACAATTCTCTAACAACGAGTAAAGTAGAGAAAAAGATTAGGTGGGAATTCCATTTCCAGTCAAAATTCCAATATAGTCAATTGTTTTATTCAAGAGACGTACTTATTTTAATATTTTAGTACTAACACGCTGTCACGTAGTTTCCTTGGATTCTTGAATATTACTAATTTACAAAATCACATTGTTCTTATGCTCTATTAAAATATACAATAAATAAAAAGTACTAATAAATGACAACAGCTATTCTCTTGTATATATACAGAAAAATAATTGAGCCTTGTGATAATTCATAATACACACAAAAAAGAAAGTTGAGTGCATAGAAATGAAGAGCAAAACTAGACTTATATTTGAATCCTTCATATCATGTGGAAAACCTTCTAAAGGTATGTTGGGATATATATATTGAAGATTATAATCTTTTCTAGAAATTAATTTGATATAATGTTCTACTTCATTTAATTTCGTATACTATTTCTTTTTTACATTTAACCCTTGAAGTATTCAATTTGTCTTACATTTTTCCTATGCGATATTTATTTGTCATCTTTATTTATGCATATTGAAAAAAGTGTTCTGCTAGTGAAATTGATCTATTGACACCTATAACTGATTCAATTAAGATTCTCATCGTTAATTTCATTTTCCATCTTAGTATACAAATTACAAATATTAGGAATATTTCGACCTTTTTAACCTTTTGAAAATTATTCTGAATTGGGTTATCAGTGAAATCTATATAATATAAGATGTAGTTATTATTATGATAGTAGTAGTAGTATTAACATTTATTAATTGCACAAGTTGTCCTTTAAATGCGTTGATTTTTAATTTTGTCCTTCAAATACTTTGTCTTGCATTTCTGTTCTTAGCAATTGAACTTATGCATAGCTAGATATAAATTCTTTAAAAATGTAAGATATAACTAATAGGATATTATTATGATACGAAAATATAAAATTATGATCGAAAAAAATATTTTTAATTAGTACTATTGACCCTAGTAATAGTATTGTGAAGTGTTGAACTGATTTTGGGTACATTTTATTCAGTTTTGTCTGAATCATCTGGAATTGCACAAGGACAAGGAGAAGAACATCTAGTGATGAAATATGAACCAAAAAATGCACAAGTACTATTACAAGGCCCAATAGTGAAAAATGAAGACGAAAAAGCCCAAGAGCAAGAACGAGGGACGTTTGTAAATAGGAAACATATAATAACGTATCGAAAAATAACAATCTCTGCACAACAAGCAAAACGTTCACGCAAACGATCACCTCCTCGCTCTAAAACTGGTTAAATTAAACTAGTACTCTTTGGATATTATATATCACTTATAAAATTTGGAAAAAAAAAATACTTCAATTGTTTAAATTATTTTTCGTCATCTTTTTATTTATTTAGTGCTTGTCCTGATTGCTCTATTAAGTATATATGTACTTCTTTAGAGAGTCTTGTTTAAGGAGAAATTATTCTCTCGATATTTTTTGTACTCTTTTAAAGAGTCATGAGCCGCTCTCTATCTTACCCTTTTAATTTTGGTCTAATTATGTTACCTTATTTAATTCTTGATGTTTCTATTCTTAAAAATTAATTATGTTGTTGATAGTAGTACCACAACTAATATTAGCAGTAATTAAGTATATATTATGAATTGAGATTTTATTAGTTTGTTGTTGATATAGATAAGTTTGTTATGTTGCCTAGATGGTTAATTTAGTTTATGAAGTTTTTCTTTAATACATAGTATAAGATGAAAATAAATAATTATGCTAAGCAAATGATTTAAAAGCTAATTAGACTCAAATAATTTTCAATCTAATATAATATTAGATTAAGCAGCTAAACGAGCTCAACACATTAATTAGAAAACATTTTACCCTTTTAATGTGAGATTTTTTTTAATACAAATTTTAATTTAATTGAGCTTTAATACAAATATTGAATATCGAAAACAAAAAAGGAGCAGCTTAATTAGTTATTCCATCAAGCCAAGTGCCCTTAGAAATATATATTTTTTTCAGTATATTTTCTGAAGGAGGAGGAATCTATTCCTGCTGGAGTGATTTGCTTAAGTTTCTAAAAGATTTTGGCATATTTTTATTTAAATTTCTTGGATTGAAGATAAAAAAATATATATTCACAAGATGTCCGTACAAAGATTAAGTAGTAAGTTTTTTTAGTTTTTTTTTTTTTTTTGGAAAATATCGCGCAAATAACACGAAAAATATAAATTACATTAGCCATTAGATAAACCTGGTGCAATGAATTCGACTAAGAAAAGAACCAAGTAAAGACATCTCGTAGCACTCCTTATTGTGATACCACTCTCTCGCATGCACCAAACTCAACTTGTACAAAGATTCGATTTTTGATCTCCCTTATGAAATTCCCCGCTACACCCTTTCAAATTGTAGCTAACTCGACAGAAAACTATTATCAAATATTCCAAAGGGTACATCACATGATCAGTCATTTTTAAAAATAAAAATTGTCCTTTGCTACCTTCGAAAGGCTAGTAAAAAAAAGAGCTTGGAAATATTTTTCGAGAAGGAAATGACAAATTGAATATGTTGTATATATATTCTTTTCGAATGAACCAATTAAGCAATCTCATATGTACTAATATTGAAAACATTCATTTGTTAATAAGTTCGCTTTTGGCGTCTCATAACAATATTCCCATGTTCTCCTATAATATGCCTTGTGCAAATTGGAACATAATATTCTGTTTCTATCAAAGGTCTCGATTTTGAGCACTAAATATGAAGTAGTTTGATAGGATACATTTTATTTCTTAAAGTGATTTTAAAAATACATTTAAATTAGTCTGACTGAAGATAATTGAGTTAAACACCAAAAAAGAAAAGAACACATTCCCCTGCCATTGCATTCAAATGGAAAAATGACAACTTGTCCTATTAATGGCTAGAAGATTTCATTCATATGTCACCTAAAAAGTCAACTTTTAATTTGTAGTAAGAATATTTGCAATATGTGTTATGTGATCTCAACCTGTTAGAACACGTTGTTCTTGTTATTTGGATAATCGAAAAGATATTCGAATTGGTTATCCCGAGGCGAAACTATCGTGATAGTTATGAGTTATTGTCACGCCCCGAGTCTACACCCCGGATGTGGCTGGCATTCGAGAACCATTGCTAGCCCCAAGTAAACCCTTGGCCTGGCTTACTTACTCAGCGGAAGATTTAAAAGCATAAATACAAGGATTCAATGCATCTCTACTCAACTGTTAAATAAAATAACTTAGAATGTTTAAAGGTTAATATTCAACTTGGCAAAAATGGCAATTCAGGTCTTAACATATGAAATGATAATGTAAAGATAACTGAACTACTAACTGTCGATGAAGCCTCTAAAATAAAGAGGGATATCGGGACAAGACCCCCGATCATCCTAACAATGAAATACTGAAAACAAAGTAAAAGGAGTCCTCTGGAATGCATGGAGGCTCACCAACTGACTCTGAGTGCTCAACTAGATCAATGAGGCGCTTGGTGATGATCATGGTTACCAAAGACTGCATCATAAGAAAATGCAGGCCAACTGGCATCAGTACATTGAATGTACGAGTATGTGAGTTGGAATGCTAAACACAACATAGGCTTGAAAAGAATCTGAAAGAAACACTTGCACTGGCTTTACTCAACTCCTGAATAACTTAATTCAATATAAAGCAATAAACATATGCAATGTATAGAAAGCTTGTAAAACAGTGGAAAACAACTTAGTTCATTAAAGAAAATGCAATAACAAACTCAATTTTACTCATATAATAAAGTAATATGGTTTTCGGGGAGATTCTCTAACCGACAACCACCACTTTATGAGCCTAAGTGGTGATAAACATCTTGCCCACGCTGCCAGAACTGTCCTATACTTTGTCATCATATAGAACACTTAACTAAGTGGATCCACTAGTCTATGCTAAAAGCATCTTAAGGAGTCATCTAAAAAGTATGATCCTTTACTACCCATGATGGCTACATGGTTTATGGAGACTTGAGTTAATATGAACTCACATCCCCATAACGGTGCTCAATACTACTCCCAAAATATACTTAGCTCATATGTTTTTAAACAAACTTCTTTCTTTGGTTTGAGAGAATTACTCAAAACTTAGCTTAAAAGTTCTCTTGGAATCGATGTTCCCTTTCTTGTTCAACTGTGAAAACATCTTAAACTCTTGGGAATACTTAGTTCCTTTATAACTTTTGGAGAAATGAACTCAACTCTTTGCCCTTTGCTTAACTTAAAACTTAAGTCTTAGAACAAAGTTAAAAACGTTTGTGAAAGACTTTTGAAAAACTTTAATGAACTTCTTGACTTGCCTCTTAACTTCTAAACTTGACTCTTAACTTTCCTTGAATTGAATTATGGATTCAAGGATTGCGATTTGTTATAGGAAAGATCTCATGATGTTTAGGAGTGTTTTTAGATAGCTAAACATGATAAAAGATAAAAAAACTCACTGTCTGACGGTGGGTCCGCGATGCGGAGAAGTATTTAAATTTTGGTCGCGAAAATACTTTTTGAGGCAGAACGGTCCGTGACTGCTCCGCTCTGCTAAATGATTTTTCCCAAATGGGAGCGGTGTCGCGGCGACGCTGAGCCATTGCCCCGATGCATTTGCCCGACTAATTTTCTTCTTCATTTCCAGCCCCAATTCGCCCAAACTCAGTTCTTTTTCCCAAATTCTTTTTAGATACAGATACCCATCAAATGTACCTAAGAACCTAACTCCAACCAACTCAATAATTTGATGTAATGATCTTAGAAACTTCTCAATTTCAGCCCAACTCAAGAACAATTTCAAATTCAAGAACATATATCAAGAACATCAACTTTCAAACTCTTTTAGGACGAATTCACACTGAAATAAACATGTTTGGCAAGTGGGTGAACGAACTCAACGTTATGAAAGCCTCACATACCTTGTAGGATTAAATCCTTGGTGAAATCCACACGAAAATCTCCAAGAAATCGACGAACTTTGAACTTTGCTTCTCCTTTCTCCTCTTTTCTCTTTTCTCCAAGCCGTAGCGTGAAATTCAACTTTTCTAAACTGGTCTAATTCTCGATTAGACCCCTAACTTAATTACCAAAAACGAAATAAAATAACCGGGCAAGGAAAAGACTAAAATACCCTTCCAAAATTCGGATTAGACTTTCCTTATCTAAATAGCCCAACTTCCAAAGGGAATATCTCACTCATACAAACTCGGAATCGCGCAAACTTGACGGCGTTGGAAAGATTATTCCAAGAGATTTCCTACCATATCTGGAAGTACACATAACTCATCCTGAGCTACGAGTTATGGCCGTTTGAAGTTGACCAAAACACAACTTATTCTAACTTAACAGAATTTCCAGATTTTCATTCTTTCCAAAAATGACTATTTCCAATTATGAACTCCTTCCTAGTTACTTCAATTTGCGAGATGTTACAGTTATATAGAATTCAATAATTTTAACTTAAACTCTATATTATGTTAAACATAAATGAATGGAGTAGTCCTGGACCATTAAAAACTTTTTATTGGAAATCTTTACACAATCGATGAGGAACGAGTAATGTAACAATAATTAAGACTTTTTATTCGAGAAACTCTTAGTAAACGGAAAATTATGTATTGTGACCTAGAATCAAGATATACTTGCACGTTAAGGTTTTAGAGCTCAGTATTAATTAGAGTTTGATAATCTTTATGCCTATGCTGGAACAAGAACTGCATGCATTTTGATTTGCACATTAATAATCTGTTGTATGGTCCAGAAAATGTTAAAAATGATAGAACATGTAGCCACACAAAGTAGTATAATAAGATATCATTGATACTTTTAGATTAAAATCCAATACATAAAGATATGCCACTAGATTGCCAAAAAGAAAAGACTATCCATGACCTACGTATATGACTATAGTGTAACTTTTTATTTATACCTCAAGAAGAAATATATGAGAGCTAGAAAACAAAAAGACTCTCTATAAGTGGTAATTTAATTTCTATGTTTCATAGCTATAGCCTATAGTCATTATTAATTAATTTCTATACCCAAATTGCATTAGCCCTAATGAGCAATTGTTTAAGCTTGCCCCTCACATTAAGGCTCATTATCTCATTTGCACCACCAACTAACTCTTTCCCTATAAATATTGCTGGCACACTTTGTTGACACCCTAATTCAATCAATGCCTTCTCCATTTGCTTCCCATTTGGATGTGTATCGAGCTCGTAAATTATAGGGTTTGCTCCAAAACTACGGATTAGGGTTTCAATGCTGTGAGAAATGCAACAACTACTCTTGGTGAAAATCACCACCCCACTTGCTGCTCCCAACTTCATCACCATATCCATTTTTAAACAATTACTTCAAGAAATAATAATGAGTATAGTTTGGTCAAATGCCAAGATTTGTAACTTTTAGTGAAGGTTTTTGAAGTGACTTTGAGGGTTGATTTGTTGTTGAGGAAGTTGAACCTAACATGAAGCTATATATAGAGGCATTATGTTAGCTAAAAGAGAAAAAAAAAGTGAAATTTCAAAGAACTACAAGTTGATGATGTGATATATCTAGATTGTTCTTGATTATATTTTACACTTGTATGATAATAAGGGCATATTTTGTGCCTTATCTGGATTCTAATAAAGCATAACATACTCAAGCAGAAAATGAAAAGAATAAAATCTATCACCTTTAAAATATTCCAAGAACATATATATGTCACTAGCTAAAGTTTATCTTAATAGATCTTTGTTTTTCTGTTAGTTCCTTTTCATGCTTTTTCTTTTTTGGTTGAAAAAAAACGTCTTCCCGTTTCAACATTTTTAAGTATCTTGATTTTTTGCGGTAGAAAAAGTGAACAACTGATACTTGAGATATGTTTCAATAAACATTTGATGATAGTTCAGGTATGAATTTAACTCAAAATAGCGAAATACTTTAGGTGTGTAGTTTTTGACCTTTTCACTCAATCTTTTTCAGAATATATCCTCATATATAGATGTGTTCTTGAAATCAAGTTCACATTATGATCCGTACCACATAGAAACTTTAATTGATACGTGACAAAATTTGTTAAAATTACAATCTCTTCTCATCCAAAAAAAAAAAAAAAAGCTCCCTTACTACCTCGAAAGGTCAAATATTATTGAAGTAGTCTATTTTCTCTGGTTAAAGGAATTAACAATTCGAAACGTGACTGACAATTGAGAGTTTTTTTTAGGTAAACAAGATATATAGAGTATTATAACTTAATATTCATCAACATAGGTAAGTGGCAGAGAGTTGCTCCTGATAGTAATGCTTGGGGAGGGGGTCTTGCTTAGTAGTCATTACAACATTCAATAGTAGTAGATGGCCTTTTAAGCTAACAAAAATAGTTTTTTACTTTATTTGCCTTTTTTCTCGAATACAAACAATGAAGAAAATGTCCAAAACATAAAAGAGTTTGGCTTTTGTCAACCTAAACTTCTTCTTAGTCAAGATATTTACCACTTGATTTTCGTTTATACCCTGGGTTCCCCAATTAGAGGTGTAGGTCCCTACAATAAGACAAAATATTAATAATTAGAATAAGTTGGATGGTCTTTACCTATATAGTAAATGATTTTTTTGCGATCCATATATTTTCAAGGGATGTTTGATTTCAAAGGATGTTTGATTATTTGCGAGTGCAATCCTTAATCCTCTTTGCAGCCCATATAGTTCTGATATAATATTTGTTGCTTCAAAAATGTTGCCTAATTCAGGGGCGGAGCTAACTTGGGGTTATATTAAGAGGTTCATTCGACCCCGTTTTAGTAGAAAATTATATTATTTATATATGGTTAATTTTTTTTTATGTATATGTAATAGCTGTTGAATTTACTTCGGTTAGTTCGTGTTTTTATTTCTTCATATTTTGAACGATTGAAAATCCTGATTCCATCACTGAATCCCACAATCCAATTTTCGTATTTATCTCTTATCACTCCTCCTATTTCATTTTTGCCGGAATTACCCCTATTCCACCAAGGCTATCATTACTAACTCCGTCCCAAAATATGTGTCAATTTTTGCGTCTCACAATTCAAATTATTTGAACTTTGACCATTATTTTAAGATGTTTATTTTCACCATATATATTAATATGGGAAAAATTACAACTTATAGTACTTTTTGTGTAGTTTTTAAATATCTGAATTTTAATTTTTTTTAATCGTTAAATTAACATAATCTAATTTAGCTCAAGCATTAATCAAATTAACTTTTGAGAAATGGAAATGTGGACCAAAAAAAACTTTTTAAATTGGTCGGTCTAGATCATATCCAATTCGGCCCAGCCCATTACAGGCCAACCCAACACGGTTAAATAAATGGGCCAAGGAAAGATTGAGCTTGTAGACCAGTTCAGAGTGGGCTAAATTTTTTTTGGAAAAATTACCTAAATACTCATCTTATTTTACCATAATTTCTAAAATTCTCTACCATCTAAATTTTTTTCAAAAATCCCTACATCACTCTTCTCCGCTGATACATCCCTAACCCCTGATACTTCCCTCACATATGTATTTGGATGTCTGTTGATGTATCAGGAAGTCCAAATGATGTATTCGATGTCCTATCCCCTTCTCTTATACATCCCTCACCTATGGATCCGGATGTCTTCTAATGTATCCTAAGTTCGTGATGTATCCGAAGTCCGGTGATGTATCCGAAATCCATAAATCTTAAGGAATTTTTGTAATTTGGAAACGAGTAGGAAAATAATGTAATTAGCTCTTAACACTATTAAATTTAGTTTACAAGGACAAATCTCAAAATTAAATTAATTTGGAAAGCGCTCTTTTTAATTTTAAGATGTAAATATCAATCTCCCCACATATTTTGGATACTTATTAATTTCATTAGTAAAAATTGATGGACCTTGCTAAATTTCGAAATATATAAATAACAAGTAGTGAAACAACTTAAGGTATGGCATGTATCCACACACAAATGTTAAAATGATAGAACATGTAGCCACACAGAGTAGTACTATAGCTATAAGATAAAATTGTTACTACTTTAGATCAAAATTCAATACGTAAAGAAGCTCATTGTTATTGATTTCATGTGTGAATAAAGCAAAATTGCCACTAGATTGCCAAAAGAAAAGACTATACATGACCTAAGTATATAAATTTTATTTATACATCAAGAAGCAAAATGTAAGAGAAAACAGAATGACTCTCTATAATAATAAGGTGGTAAATTTATTATCAAAACTCTACTTATTAGACTAATTGCTATATACATAGCTAGTCATTATTAATTAATTAATTCCCTATACCCAAATGGCATTAGCCCTAATGAGCAATTGTTTAAGCTTTCCCCTCACATTAAGGCTCATTATCTCATTAGCACCACCAACTAACTCTTTCCCTATAAATATTGCTGGCACACTTGGATGACACCCTAGTTCCATCAATGCCTTCTCCATTTGCTTCCCATTTGATGTGTATCGAGCTCGTATATTATAGGGTTTGCTCCAAAACTACGGATTAGTGTTTCAATGCTGTGAGAAATGCAACAACTACTCTTGGTGAAAATCACCACCGAGCTTGATGTTCCCAACTTCATCACCATATCCATGTTTAAATAACTTCAAGAATTAATGAGTATAGTTTGGCCAAATGCCAAGGTATGTATATAGCTTTTAGTGAAGAGGAAAGAAATTGTGAAGCTTAAGGCTACAAGAATTTTTGAAGTGAATTTGAGGTTTGATTTGTTGTTGAGAAAATTGGACCTTCCATGAAGCTATATATAGAGATATTATGTTTGCTAAAAGAGAAAAAAAATTGAAAATTGGTAGAAGAATAGCAAGTTGATGGATATATCTAGATTGTTCTTGATCACTTGTATGATAAAGGCATGCATGAAAAATGAATAGAATATAATCATCACCTTTAAAATATTCCCATAACATTGTTCCCTTTGGATTGTCACTAGATTTATTGTTTTTTTATTTCTCATTTTTTAATCTTTTTTGTTTAAAAACAAAAATTCTGCGTAGAGGAAGAGCATTACAAAGTGAGAAATCAAACCTTCACCAATAAAGTGAAAGTTTAGATAATTAACTAACTGAGCTACTTCAATAATTATACATATTGCATTTAATATAAGTTAAGTTCCTATAAGAACAAAATGTATATATTTTGTAAATTGTTGAAAACAATGTAGCATTCTGCTAAAGGAAAAATAAATCTATATGTCCAGCTGGTGTAATCTTTTTCAATAGAATATTACTTTTAATTTGAGAAAAAAATGAAATCTTTTAAGAATATATATCCTCATATAGACGTGTTGTTGAAATAAAGTCCACAGTAATTATATGATCTGTACCATAGGCAAATTTTGATTAAAATTCCCTTTGGTATAAAGTAGATATATCAAGAAAGGGAATGTAGTACAATTAGTACTGATCCAGAAAAATGCTTGATCCCTTACAATTTCGAAAGGCCACATATTATCATAGTACTCTATTTTTCCGAGGTAAAGGTATCGAAATGTAACGATTAGTCTATCAATATAGGCATAATACATAAATATGTCATTTAATTTGGCATTATCTAGCATTTATTGGGTGTGAACAAGTAGACACTTAAACTTGTATAAAATTGAACAAGTCGACACACGCGTCCTATGTGGCATGGTACACGTAAGACGCCACATAAGATGTTGCATAGAACGTGAATTGTCACGTAGGACGTTTGTGTCTACTTGTTCAAATCTATACAAGTTAAAGTGCCTACTTGTGCATCCAAAATTGGAAGGCATAGATGTAAGATAAAACCAAATTAAAGGTCATGTTTATGGAGTATTACAATGTAATCTTGGAATGTGATTCAAAGATATTTTTTGAGATGATCAAAGCTAATTACAATAACCCTTGGCAAATGAACACTACTAGAATTTTGGTCTATCGCAACGGTTTCAAATGTGTTGCAATAGGACCTAAAACTGTTGCCATAGAGCTACAACAACGGTTTACCAACCGTCTCATCTGCGTCGTTCTATCGTAGCTCTATTGTAACTGTTAATGTAACGGTTCCTGAAAAGCGTTGCTATAAGTACCTCTATTGCAACGGTTATCCTTCCATCTATAGGGACTATAATACCACATCGATTGTAACAGTTAACAACCATTGCATTAGGGGTTGTGGTAACAGTTAGTAACCGTTGCAATAAGTTGTTCTTATCACAACAATTTTTAAAAATATTATGGCAACAATTTTTATTGATATTGCAATAGTTTTATTTTCTATTGCAATCAATCTATATGAATCTACAGTTTTTCCCGACCTATTGCAACAGTTCATGTTTCTTGAGCATTATGTATATATGTATATATATATATATATATATATATATATATATATATATAAATCAACAGCAATTTATAAAAAGATTATCTAAATTAAATCACGGAAGAAAACGACTAATTATGTAGCCGAATCATATATATAATTCGAAATATCCTAGTCACAATATCCATAAAGGTAAATTATATATACCAAAAACACATGTTTTCAAAAATTTGCATAAATTTTATACTAATAGAAATTAAAACAAAAGATTGTAGATTAACGCATGTTTCAAAATGTCAAAAAAAAAAAAAAAGAGTCGAGCTAAAGCAATAGGTTTCTACAACTTTCAATCAATTATATCAAGCAAGGTCTTCACTGCTTTGATCATCCCCTTGATTATTCCGTTGATTATCTTCTACACCTACAAAAGATCATAAATAAAAGTTGGTTGAGAGCAAATGTGAAAGAAAAATAGTTCAGATTTAAGTAATTAAATAATTTGTCTCGATCTATGCTCCACATATGTGTAAGTGGAAATAAGCAAACATTTTATTTGCTCAATCATTTTGTGCATATATATTCAGTAGCTAATTGTATTGAGGATGTTGGATTATTTTTTTAGTTTTAAGACTATCTATGATCTTAGTCGTTTAAATGAAGATCTTTCCCTAATTCACATCACATTAGCGGCCTTTGGCACAACTAAGTCAGCAAAGTAGCACATAAAATATGTACATCATCATCACTCTTACAAAAATTGTACCAAACAACTATCCTACACTAGAGGATTGAAGTCATAAACTCATCAACATTTTTCTCAATTCACAACTTCGAGGATCACCCTTTTGTCCTACCACAAAGTAAATAAAAATGTAGGTTTAAAATGTTGAGATTTCCTATGGGGTGGGTCGATTTTAAGAAGAACATGTCGCTAGTTTCATGGAGTACAACAACCGTTTACGCCGCTGCTGGGGGGACTAAATATCAAGGAATGCAGTTTATGGAACCTTGCCACTCTTGGTAAGGTGCTTTTGCATTTAATTGTTAATAAGGATTCAATGGGTTAAGTGGGTGCATGGTGTGTATATGAAAGGAGACATAACACTCTTGTAGATAGCGTAGATGATTCTTGAGTAAAATCCACTCCATAAAAGTAATAATGCAAAGTCGGTATGTGCAAAATAGGTACGTAGAAGCAGAAGATAGAAATAATGTTTAAAATTCAAAGAAAGAAATAGAAGCAGCTTTTAGAAACAAGTAGTAGTCATGGACTGGGGGCAATGATCTACCATACTTGGAGAGCCTAGACCTGATTTTTTTTAAAAGAATACATGTACAAGGAGATTGTCTACAAACTAGCACTTACAACAACGGTTCATCTGTGTCAGCAATAGGTCTGCCCTTTAGTGTTAAATATTTATCGTTTCCAACCGTCTAAAAATTTAACTAAATAAGAGCCATAATAATTTCACAATATAAGACAAAGACAATATGATAGAGCAATGATTCAAAGACTAACTTTTTCACAACCAAAGCATTTGGAAAAGGAAAAGAAGAGTCCAAGCTTTTTCTTCCTACTTTATCCTAAAATCAAAACAGGGGCGTAACTGCATTTATCTAGACACAAAAAGTGAGTAGAAAACTCAAAATTCAACGGAAAAAGCCGTAATTGAAGATGGATAAAGGAATACAGTATTTGATTATGTGAAGAGCTATACAAATCCTCATTGATTTCGCTACATTCTCCTTTTTTGAAAATCTCACCAACAACATCATCTTATCATATGCTTGCGAAATAAAATACCATACTTTAAAAAAAATAAAGATAAGATAACATGGTAACATGGTAACATTATTAATCTTCCAAAGTCGCAATGAGCCAACTACACATTGTTAAGGGCTCTTTAAAACTAGAGAATCTCTAAATTCACATATATATAGATAGCTAGATGTAAAACACCACAACTAACCTAAGAAGTTGAATTGTAGTCTCCCTTTTAGCAAAAAAATTTGACAACACTTTCGTACCAAGCTAGCATTGAAGAAGAAGAAAAAGAAGAAGAAGAATAGACTCCATACCTTGATTGTTTTTGCTGGATGATGGACGATTGAATGGTGTCTTCACTCTATCATGTAGGTATCTCGAGCTAAAGATCAAGAACTCTTCAACATTGAACCTCTCTGCTATACAAGCTTCTGGATAATGTCGATTACGAACAAGACCGTTGAACTTACACAATTTTTCTCGTAGAGAATACATCCAACGAAGATGATTTGGACCACCCAATCTAATTTCATCTACAAAATGGATTGGCGAATGTTCCAAAGATATCCAAAAAGGTGGAGGAAAAAAGTTTCAAGCTCGCATTCATTTTCTTTGATTTTAGTCTGCATTGCCTCAAGATCTGCTCGCCTTATAGCCTTACTGCATATAGCTTTAAAGAATTTCCCCAACTTAATCAAGGCTAATGAAATATTCTTAGGCAATTCTTTTCAAACCGCAATCTGAAGCAAGTAGTGCATTATAAAATGAGCATCGTGGCTTTTGTACGCTGATATTTTCATCTCTTCCACATACACACAATCTGATATGTTTGAGGAAACTTCATTGCATTCATTGCATCATCTGAGACTCATCCAACTTCTATCGAACTTATTCAGTGATATCTATGTGACACAAAAAGATAAAAAAAATCAAATTTATGAAAGACAATAATGTTTTAAGTACATGGAGAATATGTAGTTTAAAACTCATAGCAATCACAATGTCATTTACAACAAGCATTTCATAGTTTTCCTTAATATATTAAACTAATATCAAAGTTCTCTTGATCAATAGAAAATGTGGCAAAATCGTATACAAAACTTTGATCCACTTGACCTATCAAGAAATATTTTAACAATGTTGATTGAACCCGCTTTCCTTTCTTTTTTGATCCTTAAGTAATGACAAAATACATAGATAGTCCGTCAAAGTTGGCTTCTTTTTCATTTCGACACTTCAATAAAGGTCGGTACTATTAAACGCTCCAACCTTAGAAGGTTAAATGATTGATAAGGTTGGACCGTTCGATAGGTGATGGCCTTAATTGTAGTGTTAAAATAAAAATTGAAGCCAACTTTGACTGGTTATCTATATATATATTTGGAAGTAATCTTACTTTTTTTTTGTTTTGGGAGTTCAATTGCTACCTGCTTCAGTGATGTTTCAAAATCAATATTTGCTTGGGTAATAATACCAAACTGCTATAATCTTCCTAGTACACCATGGAAGAAGTCTACATTATGTTCTGTTGAACAAGTAATCACCACTTCTTTACCTACAAGAAGATACATTATTTACCAAAATATGTGTTCATAAGAAAAATTTAGAAAATCGATGTCATACCAATTAGAAAAACTTTCAAAAATAGCTCATACTCAATAGCAATTTATTTTATATTATCCTAATGAACTACAAATTTTACGAGTAGGAAATAATTTCAAAGATACTTTTAACTAGTAAATGGAAAAGTAGAAAAATCATAAAAGGCTTATCATGCTTTCAAGTTTATGTTATTAACAACATATGGACATTCAAGAAATGGAAAATAGTCACTGGATTCACATGAAGTTCAGATCATATTCTAACACACCAATAAATCGCCTTGAGGATTCAATTTATTTCCAAAAAGAATCCCTACTGATTTTCTTTTTGATAAGAAATCAAGGCAGAACAATCTTTAAAAGTGATAAAACAATTTTTTAAGGCAAACAATATTGGTACACATGTATTCAACTAGTTAAATTATCACATTGATACTCATATTTTAAAACAAAATTATAACGGAGATTACAGATATACAAGTTCACTATAGAAGTAATCTAATCTGCTGCTATTTAGATTCTTCCCAAACCAACTCTTGTCACCTATTTATTTTACATGATCCACAATTTTCATCAATATGTTGCTTAAAAAACTTGCAGCACCAATCACACTTAGGTAAAATCAATACCTAAACTTCTCATTGTATAAGGTACTTAATCATAGAAGTACTTGTGATCATACTAGTGTGAATTCATCTCGTATAAGAACAATAAGAAATTGAGGGGCTCGCCAAAACACTCATTGACATTGAATCCTCAAAGTAGATTTCCTTGAACAATTTTAAGATTTTTTCTTTTAACTAATTCTACAACAAACATAAAAATTAAGGAATTCATAGGTCGGTGATTTATTTTACATTTTAACATAATGTCCCTGAAAGCTGTTTTTTTTTGGATCAGTGATATCATGCCTGTATTTATTTGAGTTGAGCTAATAAAGTTTTGTTATGAGTTCAATTAGTTATGCTTATTTAATCTAGAATTATATCAAGTTTCAGATTTTCATGTCAAAAGTTCTAATACCAACTAGGAGCAAATTTTAGTTTTTCATTTTCATGCTAATGTATCTCTTGTTTCCTGGCTCTTCAACAATAATGAAACCAAAATTTCTCGCATCCTACTCAAGCGAGAGGTGAAATAAAGGAAGACATCATCAATGTAAGGCTATTCAAATCCGATTGAAAAACTCATGGAACAAGAAATTCAACATCAATGTCAAAGAAAAATATGATCTAGAGTAATCAATTTCACCATAACTACCAACAAAACTTTAAATCCTGCAAAACTCCACAAGCTTGCCCTAAATGGATGAAAAATTAGGTCAAAGAGGAGAAGAGTGACAACGTTTTTTGTTCTGTTTGTTGAAGAGATGAGAAATAGATTTAGTAAATGTTTTCCTTGGTTGTATCGATATTTGAGAAAGAAAAAAATAAATTATATTTAAGAAATTAATTAAAAATAAAGTAGAATGAAACGTTTTTGGCGGGTTTAGCCAAAATAATAGAGGGAAATTATGGAGGGATTTAATAACTGTTCCCATAGAAAATTTTCGCATTAACTGTTGCCATAGATGCCTTTATGGCAATCTGCTTTACTAATGTTGCAATATGTAATCTATTGCAACGATTTTCTGATGGCAACAAATTTATTAGCTAGCCGTATAAAAAACACCCAACTCTTTAGGCAGCGGTTCAAACTGCTGCAATAGACCCTCTATAGTAACGGTTTCTTAAGCGTTGCTAATAAATTCGTTGCCATAGGCCTAATTTCTAGTAGTGGAAGAACATCATTACTCATATTCAAAATATTTCAAGTACTATTACTTGTGAGGTACAACATTGTTACAGGGAAGTCAATCAGTAGCAAATGTCTTGGCAAAATGGGGTATTACAAATGAGGAGTTTTTTGCGCATGCTCACCAACCATTGATAGCCATTGGACCTTACCAACTTGATCTCATACAAATGAGTCCCTACAACATAAGCAGAGGAAAAAAATACTTGTATAAAACTGATTCAATTGAAATGTTATAGCTAATTTTGTCTATCACGTTTGACTTGTAAATTTGTGCAAAACTTGTATAATTTTTGCCAGAATCTTAGTTTTTGTGAAGCAGCTTTTGGCTGCGATGTGAAACATTGGGTCGAGCTTAAGCTCCCCTAGCTTTGTAATTTTATTCATCAATATATATAAAGGTCTTACCACCATATGGTGATAAATTATTATTTTTTAGAAAAAAATCATATTTATGTAATATGCCATGTTAAATATTAAAATTATCGTTACTAAACCTGTCAACTAGGTCGGTAGGTCAAGGTCATATCCAATTCGACCCAACCCAATAATGATAATGACATAAGTTTAACTTAAATTTTAGTAGGGACGATTATGATTTTATGATACATGCATGCTTGACAAAGATGATTATTTATTGCATTATTATTATTATTATTATTATTATTATTATTATTATTATTATTATTATTATTATTAATAATAATGTCGATTTCTAGCGTACCACACATTCTCATGTACTATATATTATATGCCTAAAGCAAATTGGAACACATTCCCCTGCATTGAAAAAAAAAAAATGGATAAATGACAAATCTTCTTATTGATGGCTAGAAGATTTCATTCATATGTCACCTCAAAAATCAAAACTTTTAATATGTATCTAGATAAGAATATTTGCAATATGATTTCCTGTTAGAACAAGTTGTTGAATTGTTTAGATAAAAGAAAGACATTCGAATGGTCATTAAACGTTTCTAGATAACTTAGAACAAATATATTTTGATCCTTAAATAAAATCTACCAACATTTTTGTTTGTTTGTAATGAAGCCGCCTTGGGGTGGTGGGAGGTTAGGTATGGACCCTTACTTTGTAAGAGGGGAACATAAAATCTAACCTCCACAAAATATAGGTGAAAATTAAATCTTTTCAGTTTTCAAAAAGAACATATTTAGCGGATGGAAATGACATTTTCAGGAATATAGTTAAAGGTAAATGAGTAAAAGAATTTAACTCAAATGAAGAATCTTTTGAGGAGTGACTCCATGTAAAAAAACCTTAAAAAATTTAATTCGAGTAGATTCCTTTACTACGTATGACGTTTCAAAGTTGATGTAGAGGAAGAGTATTACAAAGTGGGAGATCAAACCTTCACCAATAAAGTGAAAGTTTAGATAATTAACCAACTAAGCTACTTCAATAATTATAAATGTTGCATTTAAGTATAAGAACAAAATGATCCAACAAAATGTATATATTTTGTAAATTGTTGAAAACAATGTAGTATTCTGCTAAAGGAAAAATAAATCTATATGTCCAGCTGGTGTAATCTTTTTCAATAGAATATTGCTTTTAATTTGAGAAAAAAATGAAATCTTTTAAGAATATATATCCTCATATAGACGTATTGTTGAAATCAAGTCCACAATAATTATACGATCTGTACCATAGACAAATTTTGATTAGATTTCCCTTTGATATAAAGTAGATATATCAAGAAAGGGAATATAGTACAATTAGTACTGATCCAGAAAAATGCTTGATCCCTTACAATTTTCGAAAGGCCACATATTATCATAGTACTCTATTTTTCCGAGGTAAAGGTATCGAAATGTAACGATTAGTCGATTAATATAGGCATAAATCATAATACATAAATATGCCATTTAATTTGGCATTATCTAGCATCTATCAGGAGTGTACATGTAGACACTTAAATTTGTATAAAGTTGAACAAGTCGACACACGCGTCTTATGTGGCATGGTACACGTAAGACGCCACATAAGATGTTGCATAGAACGTGAATTGCCACGTAGGACGTGTGTGTCTACTTGTTCAATTCTATACAAGTTAAAATGTCTACTTGTGCATCCAAAATTGGAGGGCATATATGTCAGATAAAACCAAATTAAAGGTCATAAAGTATTACAATGTAATCTTGGAATGTGATTCAAAGATATTTTTTGAGATGACCAAAGGTAATTACAATATCCCTTGGCAAATGAAGAATATCATTACTCGTATTCAAAATATTTCAAATACTATTACTTGCGAGGTTCGGCATTGTTACAGGGAAGTCAATGAAGTTGTAGATATCTTGGCAAAATGGAGTATTACAAATGAGGAGTTGGTTATTTTTGCACATGCTCACCTACCATCGATAGCCATCGGACCTTACCAACTTGATCTCATACAAATGAGTCCCTAAGGCATAAGCAGAGGAAAAAAAAATATTTGTATAAAACTGATTCAATTGAGATGTTATAGCTAATTTTTTTCTATCGCATTGGACTTGTAAATTTGTGCAAAACTTGTATAATTTTTGCCAGAATCTTAGTTTTTGTGAAGCAACTTTTGGCTGCGATGTGAAACATTAGGTCGAGCTTAAGCTCCCCTTAGCTTTGTAATTTTATTCATCAATATATATAAAGGTCTTACCCCCATATGGTGATAAATTATTATTTTTTAGAAAAAAATGTTATTTATGTATTATGCCATGTTAATATTAAAATTATCGTTATAAGTAAACCTATCAACTAAGTCGGTCGGTCAAGGTCATATCCAATTCGACCCAACCCATTAATGGTAATGATAATTACATAAGTTGAACTTAAATTTAATTTAGGACGATTATGATTTTATGATACATGCATGCTTGGCAAGGACGATTATTTATTGCATCATCATCATCATCATCATCATCATCATCATCATCATCATCATCATCATCATCATCATCATCATCATCATCATTATTATTGGTTTAACAATGTCGATTTCTAGCGTACCACACATTCTCATGTACTATATATTATATGCCTAGAGCAAATTGGAACACATTCCCCTGCCATTGAAAAAAAAAAGGATAAATGACGAATCTTCTTATTGATGGCTAGAAGATTTCATTCATATGTCACCTCAAAAATCAAAACTTTTAATATGTATCTACATAAGAATATTTGCAATATGATTTCTTGTTAGAACAAGTTGTTGAATTGTTTAGATAAAAGAAAGACATTCGAATGGGTCATTAAAAGTTTCAAGATAATTCAGAACAAATATATTTTGATCATTAAATAAAATATACCAACATTTTTTTTTTTGTAATGAAGCCGCCTTGGGGTGGTGGGATGTTAGGAATGGACCCTTACTTTGTAAGAGGGGAACATAAAATCTAACCTCCGCAAATTAGAGGTGAAAATTAAATCTTTTTAATTTTCAGAAAGAACATGTTTAGTGGATGAAAATAACATTTTCAGGGATATAGTTAAAGGTGAAGGAGTAAAAGAATTTAATTCAAATGAAGAATCTTTCGAGGAGTGACTTCACGTAAAAAATACCTTAAAAATGTATTTCGAGTAGAGTCCTTTGCTAGCATATTCATTATTTATATTATTGTATTACGTATGATGTTTCAAAGTTGATGTTCCAGCTAATGAGCTAGAATCAAGATATTCCAACAAAAGTGATATCTTTCACTAGGAAACTATGGGTATTATTTACTAGGACATTACGAATGAACCCATAAAATTTGAGCTTAAACAGAGTCGATACTTCTAGTAAATTAAAGATGAAAGAGATCATTATTCAGAGCTGATGTTGTTTATTTCATGTGATAGACATGATAAAAACATAAAGCATATAGCCACAAAAGTACGTAGTAGAAAAAAATATTATTGATACTTCAGATTAAAATGCATTACATACATAAAAGATGTTCATTTGTTAACAACTTTATTTCATGCTATAAGATGCATACAAAGTAAAATTGCCATTAGCTATGACCAAAGTATATTACTTTATTTGTACATCAAAAAACAACTTAAAATGGGAGAAAAAACAACCCTCTGAAGAAGCTAAAGAAACTTTACAAATGGGGTTGGTTTATTGTCCAAATTAATAATTTGACCTCGAGAGATCGATATTTTTTTAATTATTTTTTTAAAAAAAAAGAAGAATAGTTGTATAAACTCCTACACTTGCAGCCAAGTCATTATTTTCTATACCCAAATGGCATTTGCCGTTATGAGCAATTGTTTAAGTTTGCCCCTCACATTAAAGCTCATTATCTCATTTGCACCACCAACTAACTCTTTCCCTATAAATATTGCTGGCACACTTGGTTGACACCCTAGTTCCATCAATACCTTCTCCATTTGCTTCCCATTTGGATGTGTATCAAGCTCGTAAATTGTAGGGTTTGCACCAAAACTATGTATTAGAGTTTTGATCTTTGTGAGAAATGCAACAACTACTCTTGGTGAAAATCACCACCGAGCTTGATGTTCCCAACTTCATCACCATATCCATGCTTAAATAAACTTCAATAATTAATGAGTACTATAGTTTGGCCAAATGCCAAGATATGTATGTGTAGCTTTTAGTGAAGAGGAAAGAAATTGTGAAGTGAATTTGAGGTTTGATTTGTTGTTGAGAAAATTGAACCAAACATGAAGCTATATATAGAGAACATATCTAATTAGAACAAGTTGGATATATCTAGATTTTTCATGATAAGGGCATGCATGCCTTATCTACCTTTAAAATATTCTCAGAACATTAATATTGTTGCATTTCCAGTGCACATAGTATGCCTTCTTGAAAACAATATATCATATAAAGGAAAAAAAGAAACCTATATTATATCCAGTTGGAGTGACTTTTTAAAATAGAATCTTATTTTTAATTTGAGATTTTTTTTTTTTTCTTTAAAAGAATATATCCTCATTGACATGTTGAAAACAAGTCCACATTATACTATCCGTACCACAAAGACAAACTTTGTTAAAATTCCCTTTGGAAGGGAATGCTATACATGAATTGCTGATCTATGAAAATTATTGCTCCTTTAGCACCTCCAAAGGTCACATTTATTATAGTACTTTTCGTTTCAATTTGTTTATAAGCTTACTATTAGAAATTAAGATTTTTTCCGTTGCGACTCAATAGAAGATCTGTGCTATAGAACATAATTTTTTAATTTCCCACTTATTTTCTATCAAATTGGCTCAATGGGAAAATATGGTGGGAAACAAGAGCAATACGCAAATTTTCTAATTTTTCGTATGAAAACATTACTATTTTTTCTTTTCTCACTGATGATTCAATCAAAATATTTGTGAGTATAGCCATTGAACATTTTTCAGTGGGAAAATAGTTTTTTCTTCTGGTAGTGGCTAAAGGGAAAGAAACATTTTTAAAACAGATTGAAAAGGAAAGTAAAACAAATAAATTGAAATCAATGGAGTCTGTTTTAGTCTAAAAGATATATGTGTCACTTCTTTTTTGAATTGAGGATAAAATAAAATCTTCAAAAGATGTCTCGTACTAGAACAAGAAGAAGGAAGGGAATTTCGAAACAATATTCTTTTACTTTGATCACGACTAACTTAGTAGATAGATCACCTATTGATTCTTTCTGAAAAAATAAAAAGTGCTACCAAGAAGAAATAGTCCTTTGCTACCTTTGAAAGGCTAATATAGGAGCTATTTTTTGGCTTGCCAAATATTATATACGATCTAGAGTTAAGTTACTTAACTTAACTTTTCATCTATGTGTGAAATAGGTTATCTAATGTGTTCGAACAAAGCAATAATTAAAAACATGTTGACATTGAAATTTTATGGAACTCTACAAGATGTGTTCAATTTCAGTTGCGACTCTATAAGACTAGTTTAATTTCAGTTAGGTTCTAGGAGGTTACTCTATCCTAAACCTTCTTGGATATCTCATAAACTCCTGGGTATTCATAAAGATCAAAATCTCGAATATATATCCATAAACTCTTGGGTATTCATAAAGATCAAAATCTTGAATATCCCATTAACTCTGGGATATTCATAAAGAGATCAAAGGAGTCCAAATCATTCCTAATTCGAGAAATACGCTACTAACAACTCTCAAATTATGGAGAAAAGTTAGAGGTAAGAATGAAAGGAGGAACAAAAGTGCACATGCACTGTTTATCAACAAAATATTTCGTTAAAGATGTATCTCGAATATTTCCTAAACTATTGGGATACTCATTAAGACATCAAGATATGTCAGACCCTTCTTGGTAATCAAATACTTCAAGAAGATCTACAAATTCTTTCACGGAGATCAAGTTCAAATCCTTAATTAGAGAAGCATGTTACTAACAAAGACAAACCTCGAACTAAGACAAAATTCAGAGAGAAGAACCAAGGGAGGAACAAAACTGTACCCATATTATTTTATCGACAATATTCTTATTTCTTCATATTTTATTTATGGTTGATTTATTTATTTTTCATATATTTAACATTTGTTGTAAACATAATAGTAAGTAAATAACATAATATTTTATATGAAAAACATCCGTCTCAAAAGGTGTGAAAAACCACGACATGTATGCCTACCGAATTTAACTCCAACTTCACTAAATCATTGAGCCTCAACAATTTAAGATTACAAACTCCGTAATCTAAAAAAAATGACTCTAAATCATAAACTTCAACGCAAACCTTCCAAAGTATATGTTCTCAAGTCTTCAAGTTATCGTAAACTTGAAAACAAACACTCCTAATTCAGTTTATAACTCACTGAACTAAGATTACATCAACATTACTTCCCTTTAAGCACAACTCTTCAGAAAGTTGTTCTTCACTTCACACTTGACAGACTCAAACTCTCTTGACTTAGAGATCTACTTCAAGTAAGACAAACTCCTTCTTCAATTCAAACTCCTTGTCCCCTTATGCTCTTTCAAATCAAATTCATTAATTCTTTTGTGTTGTAATCGAACTCCAACTCTTCAGTTCAACACATGTACAAACTCTCCATCAACTCAAACTCTTTGAACTTGAGTTCTAATTCAAGTGAAATTCCTCCTTTAAATTAAACTCTTTGATTCTTTTGTGTTGTAGTCGAACTTTAACTCCTCAATTTAGCACATGTTTGTTTCATTGAGTTTATCACATAATTATCATTTGTTTCTTGAGTATTGCACGCTTGTCTTTATTCATTACTGATCTTGCTACAGACTAAACTTCTTGAGACAGTGCATCTATGAACCAGGTTGACTTACATGTTTTATGTTACTTTGTTAATAATCAAAATTCCATAAAACCCAACATGTACTCTCTTGTCTCAATTTATGTAGTACTTTTTTACAAAGCACGGTAAATTTTAAACGAAAAGAGGCAATGTTGAGGGACATATTTTTCCCTTTTTCCTAGAAAAATTACTTTGAAATCAAGATTACATTTTGGGAAAAGGGTAAAAAAAAAAAACATCCTCATTTTTCGACTATTAGTTAAGTTTGTCTCTAATTATACTATTTATAGTGTCAAATATACCCTTATCGTTACTGAAATATGAAAAAATGTCCCTGTTTGATTTGGGGGATTCCATCCAAAATAGGGATATTTTTGCATACTCCGATAACTGTAAAGACATATTTGATCCTAGAGTATAACTAAAAACAAATTTATTTAATAGACAAAAATAAATGGAAATTTTGTTTACCCTTTTTCATGTTATTATGATTCTCAACAAGGACATATTATATATGGGCATTATTGTTGGTTAACAAGTCAAGTTCTAGCATCAATTGGAACACATTCCCCTATCATTACTAAAATGAGAAAATGTCAAATTCTCTTATTGATCTAGTGTCTGGGTAGGAATATTTATGATCTAGTGATTTAATTACCCCGTCTCCAAATCAGATTGATACGAGAACGATTGCAATTTATAATATTTTTTATATATTTTTTTGAATATTTATATCTAGTAATTTTAAAATATCAAAATAATCTAATCCATTTTAATTACCAATGAAAATTAATAAAATTTACTTTAGAGAGGCGGAATATAAGTAATATGCCTTTTTGGTTAAAGAAAACAAAATCTGACTAGAAAACGTCTGGAATTAATATAAGTCAGAAAGTGAAGTAAGATTGAAAAGGTAACATAAAATATCATCTTACAGATTAGATTCCCACAAATGAACTTAAAGAGTATTATTTAAATGTACTAGAGATCATATTTATGATTGATATATATTATGTACGTCATGTACTGGACGTTGCTCAATCTTAAACGGAAAAAAAAAAGCAAGTAATTAGTGACAAATCTAGAATTTTTATTTAAAAGGTTTTAAAAATAAAAATGTCATGTAACAACACATTGTAGTATAAGATAATATTATTTTTATTTATACACCAAGAACCAAATCAAATAGGTAGAACGAAACAACCATTCAAATACACTTGTTAGCTTAATGTAATTAATTTTTATACCCAAATAGCATTAGCCCTAATGAGCAATTGTTTAAGCTTTCCCCTCAGATTAAGGCTCATTATCTCATTTGCACCACCAACTAAACTCTTTTCCTATAAATATTGCTGGAACACTTGGCTGACACCCTAGTTCCATCAATGCCTTCTCCATTTTCTTCCCATTTGGATGTGTATCGAGCTCAAGTAAATTATAGGGTTTGCTCAAAAAATTACGGATTAGAGTTTCGATGCTGTGAGAAATGCAACAACTACTCTGGTGAAAATCACTACCGAGCTTGATGTTCCCAACTTCATCACCATGTCCATGTTTAAACAACTTCAAGAAATAATTAGTTTGGCTAAAATGCCAAGATATGTATATAGTTTTTAGTGAAGAGGAAAGAAGTTGTGAAGTGAATTTGAGGCTTGATTTGTTGTTGAGAAAATTAAACCTAGCATGAAGCTATATATAGAGGCACTATCTATATGTTAGCTAAAAGAGAAAAAAAGTGAAGATATATCTAATTAGAACAAGTTGGATTTATCTAGATTTTTCATGATAAGGGCATGCATGCCTTATCTACCTTTAAAATATTCTCAGAACATTGATATTGTTGCATTTCCAGTGTACATAGTATGCCCTCTTGAAAATAATACATATAATCTAAAGGAAAAAGAAACCTATAATGCTCTGAGAATATTTTTTAATTTGAGATAATTTTTTTTGAAAATTTTAAAGAATATATCCACATGCATTGACATGTTGTTGATATCAAGTCCACATTATATACTATCCGTACCACAGAGATAAACTTTGTTAAAATTCCCTTGGAAGGGAATGTAGTACATCTGTACATGAATTGTTGTTCTATGAAAATGGCCCCCTTAGTACCTCCAAAGGTCACATATACTAGTGTACTTTTCCGTTTTCAATTTGTTTATATGGTTTTGACTTGACGGACAAAGATTTTTTCTACCGCAAATTAGTTGTGTTATAGAGCATGATTATATTTTCCCACTCATTTTCCACTGGATCAGCTCATTGGAAAAATGCATAGTGGGAAACAAGAATAGTGGGAAATTCCCAATTTTTCTGTTTGAAACATAATTATTTTTTTCTTTTCTTACCGATTCAATCAAAATATATGTGAGAATAGTGGCTTAACATTTTTCACTTGGAAATTTCAATGGGGAAATAATGATTTTTTAGTAGTGGCTAAAGATATATAGACCCTATCAAAGTGCTCTTTGATTTTATGGTCTTAAATATGTCTGATAAAAAGTTGAAATTAAAACGAAGGGGTATCATTTTAGTTTCTAAAAGATATATATGACACATTTTTTGTTTTGGATCTGAGGATAAAATAAAATCTTCAAAAGATGTGTGGTACTTCGAATTACAATATTCTTTTACTTTGATGACCATGACTAACAATATTCTTCAGAAATATTCCAAAGTACAGTACATACATCACATGATCAACTGTCCTCTTATCATCTATTGATTCTTTCTGAGAGAAAAAAAACAGTGCTAAGAAGAAGAAATAGTCCTTTGCTACCTGACGAGAGGGAGTTGCTCGGATGGTAACCACCCCTCACTTCCAACCCGAAGGTTGAGAGTTTGAGTCACCAAGGGAGCAAAAGGGGTGGGAGCTCCTAGGGAGGGATTAAAAAAAAAAGTCCTTTGCATTTCCTGTCTCAAGTTATGTAACATTTTTTAAACTATTATTATTGAAATAGGAAAAGGGGAAGAAATGACCAGTATATTTATCCCTTTTCCCTAGAAAAAATTATTATTATTTTTTAAAATTAAAACTTTGTCTTCATTGATCTTAGAGTGCAAAAAGTTACAGATCGAGTTTGGCATCTCAAACTATATACAAGATCTTTTAGAAGAGGCTAGTATATTTGTTCTACTCCTACCCAAAACGGCCTTAATGACCGAGAAATCTAAGGAGGTTCGTACGTAACATTCCTGTCCTTTACATCTTTGATCCTATCCCCGTATCGTAGTTTTCTGGTAGGTTTATCATTCAAATATGAATGTGTGACATTATATAATGACATAGACTGATATAATTTATACAAATATTGTATCTATAAAAATAATACAATATGATACAAATATAACAAATATTCCCTCTGTCCTTAATTACTTGTCCACTTTGAATTGACACATTTATTAAGAAAACAATTAATGACATAGTGAGTTTACCATTTTATCCCTATTAATTATGAAGTGGATGAAAAGTTCTACATTTTTCAAAGTAATTAGTCATTTAATTGAGGGTATAATAGGTAAAATATTTTGTCCTTTCTTGATTTGTCAAAATGGACAAGTAATTAGGGACAACTATAAAAGGAAAAGTGGACAAGTAATTAGGGACAGAGTGAGTACAATTTAATACGCTACATTATGAAACAATACGTAACAACCATGGACTAAACAAAGTGTAAGGGATGGGACTAAAAGAAATTATTTTAAAGTTGATTATGCTCTTAGGGAAAAGGGTAAAAAGTATCCCTCTATTTTCGTAAATTAATGAAGTTTGTCCCTAATTATATTATAGAGCCAAATATACCTCTGTTGTTACTAAAGTATGCAAAAATGTCTCTATTTTGAATGAAATCTTCCAAATCAAACAAAAAATTACTCACTCCCCTCTTTTAATATGATTTAACACAACCCACCAAACAAAATAAATCAAATCAAATTAAATCCAATTATAAACACATCAATCCACATTTTGGGAAAAATATTCAATTTTATTTGATTTGGGTGATTCTATTCAAAATAGAGATATTTTTGCCTAATTTAATAACGACAAAGGCATATTTAGTTCTATAATGTAACTAAGGATAAATTTAACTAATAGATGAAAATACACGGATATTTTAAACTCTTTTCCCGTGTTTTTATGATTCTCGAGACAAGGATATTTATACATGGGCACTATTTGTTGTTTACAAGTTCCGAGTTCTAGCATTTTAGGAAATTTTACTAGCTTAGTTGGTTGGTTATCTGATTTTTCAAAATTGAAAAACGAAAAAAAAAAAAAAGTTCCCATTTTATAATATATGGCTTGTGCAAATTGGAATACATTCCCCTGCCATTACTAAAAAGAGAAAATGTCAATTCGTTTTTATTATTATAGCCTTTTGCCATATGTGCCATTTGATCTAGTGTCCGAATTACGATCGGTCTTAAAATACTATTTAAATTAATTAAATTGACTCTTGAGAAGAGAATACAGCTAATATAGAACTCGTAAATATTATTTTTGTTAAAGAAAAACGTCTGGTTGTTCATTGCACCCTTACTTTTTCAAAATGGATTATTTTTTCAACGGTCAGAATTAATAGAATTC
This sequence comes from Solanum commersonii, assembly GCA_029007595.1. Classification (NCBI taxonomy): domain Eukaryota; kingdom Viridiplantae; phylum Streptophyta; class Magnoliopsida; order Solanales; family Solanaceae; genus Solanum; species Solanum commersonii. The sequence continues at coordinate 73,377 of JAJTWQ010000519.1, forward strand.
AAAAAGTGAAGTAAGAAAAAGGTAGCATAAAATATTCAAAAAACTGAAAAAAAAAAAAAAAAAAAAAAGAGAGAGAGCATATAATCAGTGACGGACATTAAAAATCATATCATTACCACATATTATATTATATAGTAGTATATACGATACTATTATTTATTTATACATCAAGAACCAAATCAAATATGTTGGGGAAAAAAACAACCATCCGAAGCTAAAAGACTATACATATAAGTTGTAAATTTATTATAAAAACTACAAATACACACTTGTTATCTGGTTAATTATATTTTTTTTCGTACAAAATGATGTAATATATCATATTTTAATATGCATCAGTATAAGAGAATGACAGAGCATAACTGCTACTAGTATCTGGAGAGGAGGGTAGGGGTTGATTACAATATTAATTTACTAATACTGTTAGCTTTATATGATTAACCAAAGGAGTTCCAGTTTTGTCTGCTTCCAGCCTCCCAACTGCAAACAAAGGAAGAAGTATCAAATGAGTCTATACCCAAATGGCATTAGCCCAGTAATTGTTTCAGCTTGCCCTCAGATTAAGGCTCATTATCTCATTAGCACCACCAACTAATTCTTTTCCCCTATAAATACTGCTGGAACACTTGGTTGACATCCTAGGTTTTTCAATGCCTTCTCCATTTGTTTACCATTTGGATGTGTATCGAGCTCGTAAATCGAGGATTTGCACCAAAACTACGGATTAAGGTTTTGATGCTGTGAGAAATGCAACAACTACTCTTGGTGAAAATCACTACTGAGTTTGTTGTTCTCAACTCCATCACCATATCCATGATTAAACAACTTCAAGAAATAATTAGTAGTTTGGCCAAGATATATATATGTAGATTTTAGTGAAGAGGAAAGAAGTTTTGAAGTAAATTTGAGGGTTGATTTGTTGTTGAGAAAATTGATCCTATGATGAAGCTAGCTATATATAGAGGCATTATGTTAGCTAAAAGAGGAGAGAAAAAAAAGGTGAAAATTATCTAATTAGAACAAGTACTTGTTCTAATTAGATATAAGGGCATAATAGCCTTATCTACCTTTAAAATATTCTCAGAACATTAATGTTGCATTTCCACTAGTATGTATGCCCTCTTGAAAATAATGTATCTTTTAATTAAGGAAAAAATAAATTTAAATCTATCAAGTTGGAGTGATCTTTTTAATAGAATCTTACTTTTAATATAAATGGAAAAAAATATATGAAATCTTTAAAGAATATATCTCCATTGACATGTTGAAATCAAGTCCACATTATACTATCCGTACTATAGAGAGAAGATAGTACATGAAGTGTTGTTCTATGAAAATTGCTCCCTTACTACCTCCAAAGGTCACATACATTAGTGTATTCTGATCCTCTTCCGTTTTAATTTGTTTGTGTTATTTTTACTTGATACAGTCGGTGGAGTTTAAGAAAAGAAAAAAAAAAATTGATTTTTTTTAGAAATATTCCAAACAGTACATACATCACTTAATCCATTGTCCTCTTATTATCTATATATTGATTCTTTTGAGAGAAGAGAAGTGCTAAGAAGAAGAAATAGTAGTCCTTTGCTACCTTTGAAAGCCTAGTATAAGAGCTTATTTAGCCTGCCAATAACTGTTTATGCTGATACACCTTTGTCACAATTTACTTGACATATACTTTGATCAACTACAAAATTTAAGAAAAAACAGAAAACTTTTGAAATTTGTGATCTAAAATTATTATACATTATTTGATCCAATAAATAATTGAACAAAAAGTAGGGTTTGGATGCGCTTTTCATCTCTGCAAATATTATTTAATTCCCATAATCAAATAATATAAAAATACTCTAAACTGGATTATATTTTTATGATTCTCGACAAGGACATTTTATATGGCATTCTCCTGTAATATACCTTGTCCAAATTGGAACCTGTCATTACTTTTAAAAATAATTAATGTCAAATCCTCTTATTGATATTTTACTAAAAACTTTTCTGAGTAGGAATATTTGCCACATGTGATCTACGGTTCGAATAAAAATCACGACTAATAATTTCAAATTAAGGAAATATATCCCCCATAAATGTACTAGATTATAAACTCAAGAGTATTTAAATGTACTAGAGATCATTTTTATGGCCTTGATATGTATATTATGCATATTTGTCATTGTAATGGGCCTTGCTCAACCTTAAACTGAAAAGCATAACAAAATAAAGAGCACTTAATCATATATAATCGTATAAGACATTATTCTTTATTTATACATCAAGAACCAAATCAAATAGGTAGAAAAAAACACCCATCCAAAGAAGCTAAAACACTCTATGTATAAGTTGTATATTTATTATAGAGAAAATGGTCAAATCCCCCCCCCCCAAAACCTATTATCGGATTCTCAACTACACACTTAAAGCTTTCTGGGGTCTATCACCCTCCGAATTGTTTTAAAATAGAATAAATAAAACCCTTAATGCCGAGTTGCTCGAGAAAGTGTATTTCACTCTCAAGTGAAAGAGAATAAATAGGGCTGCTTTTATGTTTATTTCATATTTTTATTGTATTTTATTTCTCTTTCTAATTAAATTAAAAATAATCTTCCCACCTCACCCCACCCCAACCTAACCACCCCACACTTCTTCTTCTTCTTCACACTCACCCTCACACCTCTTCTTTTTTTTTCACACTTTTGCTTTATTTTTATTTTTCATCACAAATATCTTCAGAATTTTACATATTAACCGTCTCTTACATAATCAAAGAACCTTTAAACAAATTTAGTTACATACTCCCAAATCAAAGTAATAAAATAAAGAACTCAAAATTCAATTTTTTTACCAAAATCATTTCAAACAAACATAGAATTTTCAATTTCCAACACATTCACAAGCTTTTCTCTCAAACGTTTATTCTAATTTCACACTCTTGAATTTAACCACAAATTGGGATATTTTAGAAATGGGGCATAAAAAATTCAATTGGATCATAATTTTTTTCAATTGGAATAATTTCAATGTTTTAATTTGGTTTGCTACTTTAATTTCACCAACATTAAGAAAAGAAAGAAATTGAATTCAAAATTTATGGCATGCCCATATACTACTTTGGGTATATCCCTTCATAAACCCCCAACATGAGTAAAATGTGTAGCAATGAACTTTGAGAGAAATTGTGGGGAATATTGGTCATAGAAACTTTTACTCATCGGAAAAAATTTACCCTTTTTTCTCTTGCCGGGATGTCAATGGATGAGAAGTGAGTTTGATAATGGTGATGTTCTTAATGATAATGGAGGGTTTCTAATGGGGGCATATAATAATTTTAAAAAAAAGAAAAATAATTCATTTATTATATTTATTGGGCGGCATTGACATGGCGCTGACATGGTATGTGCATGTATTACACCACAATACACATGAGTGACTATGTCATTTTAGGGTGAAATTTATTTCCTTATAGAATAGTTCAGGGGGTAATAGGATCCCCGTAAAGTATGAGTGTGTAGTTGAAAATCCGACCATAGGTTGAAAGGGGTTTTTGACCATTTTCTATTTATTATATAAAAAACTCCAAATAGATACGCTTGTTACCTAATTATAATTACTTTCTATACCCAAATGGCATTAGCCCTAATGAGTAATTGCTTAAGCTTGCCCCTCACATTAAGGCTCATTATCTCATCTGCACCACCAACTAACTCTTTCCCTATAAATATTGCTGGTGTTGGTTGACACCCTAGTTCCATCAATGCCTTTTCCATTTGCTTCCCCTTTGGATGAGTATCGAGCTCGTAAATTGTAGGGTTTGCTCCAAAACTACGGATAAGAGTTTCGATGTCGTGAGAAATGCAACAACTACTCTTAGTGAATATCACCACCGCGTTTGATGTTCCCAACTTGATCACCATATCCATGTTTACACAACTTCAAGAAATTAAATTATGAGTAGTTTTGCCAAATGCCAAGATTTATATATAGCTTTTAGTGAAGAGGAAATTAAAGAAGTTGTGAAGGATACAAGAAATGATATATGAAGGTTTGTGATCAAGTGAACTTGAGGCTAGATTTGTTGTTGAGAAAATTGAACCTATCTTGAAGCTATATATAGAGGCATTATTATATATGTTAGCTAAGAGACAAAGTGAAAATTGTTGGATGGATATATGTAGCTTGTTCTTGATCAATTGTATGATAAGGTGTTAGTGAAAATTACAAAATAAATGAATTACAAGATTACAATTGAAAATAAAAATGAAGAAATAAATCTCTTCGGGCCGAGGCGCGGATATCTCGCTCTCTTTAAGGAGATTCAAGCCCACCGGCAAAGAAATGTTTTCCTTTGGTCAACGGTAGT